>JARQOC010000008.1:75832718-76011852 GCA_033576535.1 Allobates femoralis | reverse complement strand
TTTAATAACCTGTCTTGGTATTGCAGACCCCTTAGTCCTCTAATGACTTTTGTCGCTCTTCTCTGGACCCGCTCTAGTTCAGCTATGTCTTTCTTATACACCGGAGACCAGAATTGTACACAGTATTCTAAGTGTGGTCGCACTAGTGACTTGTATAGAGGTAAAATTATGTTCTCCTCATGAGCATCTATGCCTCTTTTAATGCATCCCATTATTTTATTTGCCTTTGCAGCAGCTGCCTGACACTGGCCACTAAATGTGAGTTTGTCATCTACCCATACACCCAGGTCTTTTTCAGTGACAGTTTTGCCCAGTGTTTTACAATTAGGCACATAATTATACCTTTTGTTTCCTCTGCCCAAGTGCATGACTTTACATTTATCCCCATTAAAGCGCATTTGCCATTTAGCAGCCCAAGCTTCTAGTTTACATAAATCCTCCTGTAATATAAAATTGTCCTCCTCTGTATTGATTACCCTGCAGAGTTTAGTGTCATCTGCAAATATTGAGATTCTACTCTGTATGCCCCCTACAAGGTCATTAATAAATATATTAAATAGAAGCGGGCCCAACACTGACCCCTGTGGTACCCCACTGTTAACTGTGACCCATTCTGAGTGTGTTCCATTAATAACCACCCTTTGTTTCCTATCACTAAGCCAGTTCTTAACCCACTTACACATATTTTCCCCTATCCCCATTGCCCTCATTTTATGTATCAACCTTTTGTGTGGCACCGTATCAAAAGCTTTTGAAAAGTCCATATACACCACATCCACTGCATTTCTTTGGTCCAGTCCAGAACTTACTTCTTCATAGAAGCTTATCAGATTAGTTTGACAGGAACGATCCCTCGTAAAACCATGTTGATAATGGGTCATGAGGTTATTTTTCTTCAGATACTCCAGTATAGCAGGTAATTTGCAATTGAGGGGCGCTGCCATAATTTAATGTTTTTTTCTTTCTGTCACTGCAGGTGCTGCAGCTTAAGCATTTAGAGGCCATTGTCTTCTTACCACAATATCCATTGGCCTTGCCAGCTTTTCTTTCAAAGTTGACCAATTCTGCTCCCTTCGGACTTGTTTGTAGGTAATTTGCAATTGAGGGGGGCGCGGCCATAATTTAATGTTTTTTCTTTCTGTCACTGCAGTTGCTGCAGCTTATGCATTTAGAGGCCATTGTCTTCTTACCCCAATGTCCATTGGCCTTGCCAGCATTTCTTTCAAAGTTGACCAATTCTGCTCCCTTTGGACTTGCTTGTAGGTAATTTGCAAATGAGGGGGGGCGCGGCCATAATTTAATGTTTTTTCTTTCTGTCACTGCAGGTGCTGCAGCTTAAGCACTTAGAGGCCATTGTCTTCTTACCACAATGTCCATTGGCCTTTCTAGCTTTTCTTTCAAAGATGACCAATTCTGCTCCCTTTGGACTTGTTTGTAGGTAATTTGCAATTGAGGGGGGCGTGGCCATAATTTAATGTTTTTTCTTTCTGTCACTGCAGGTGCTGCAGATTAAGCATTTAGAGGCCATTGTCTTCTTACCACAATGTTCATTGGCCTTGCCAGCATTTATTTCAAAGTTGACCAATTCTGCTCCCTTTGGACTTGTTTGTAGGTAATTTGCAAATTAGGGGGGGCGCGGCCATAATTTAATGTTTTTTCTTTCTGTCACTGCAGGTGCTGCAGCTTAAGCACTTAGAGGCCATTGTCTTCTTACTAAAATGTCCATTGGCCTTTCTAGCTTTTCTTTCAAAGTTGACCAATTCTGCTCCCTTTGGACTTGTTTGTAGGTAATTTGCAATTGAGAGGGGGCGGCCATAATTTACCGTTTTTTCTTTCTGTCTCTGCAGGTGCTGCAGCTTAAGCACTTAGAGGCCATTGTCTTCTTACCACAATGTCCATTGGCCTTTCTAGCTTTTCTTTCAAAGTTGACCAATTCTGCTCCCTTTAGACTTTTTGTAGTTAAATTGCAATTGAGGGGGCGCTGCCATAATTTAATGTTTTTTCTTTCTGTCACTGCAGGTGCTGCAGCTTAAGCATTTAGAGGCCATTGTCTTCTTACCACAATATCCATTGGCCTTGCCAGCTTTTCTTTCAAAGTTGACCAATTCTGCTCCCTTTAGACTTGTTTGTAGGTAATTTGCAAATGAGGGGGGGCGCGCCATAATTTAATGTTTTTTCTTTCTGTCACTGCAGGTGCTGCAGCTTAAGCACTTAGAGGTCATTGTCTTCTTACTAAAATGTCCATTGACCTTTCTAGCTTTTCTTTAAAAGTTGACCAATTCTGCTCCCTTTGGACTTGTTTGTATGTAATTTGCAATTGAGGGGGCGCTGCCATAATTTAATGTTTTTTCTTTCTGTCACTGCAGGTGCTGCAGCTTAAGCACTTAGAGGTCATTGTCTTCTTACTAAAATGTCCATTGGCCTTTCTAGCTTTTCTTTCAAAGTTGACCAATTCTGCTCCCTTTGGACTTGTTTGTATGTAATTTGCAATTGAGGGGGCGCTGCCATAATTTAATGTTTTTTCTTTCTGTCACTGCAGGTGCTGCAGCTTATGCATTTAGAGGCCATTGTCTTCTTACCCCAATGTCCATTGGCCTTGCCAGCATTTCTTTCAAAGTTGACCAATTCTGCTCCCTTTGGACTTGTTTGTAGGTAATTTGCAAATGAGGGGGGGCGCGGCCATAATTTAATGTTTTTTCTTTCTGTCACTGCAGGTGCTGCAGCTTAAGCACCTAGAGGCCATTGTCTTCTTACCACAATGTCCATTGGCCTTTCTAGCTTTTCTTTCAAAGTTGACCAATTCTGCTCCCTTTGGACTTGTTTGTAGGTAATTTGCAATTGAGGGGGCGCTGCCATAATTTAATGTTTTTTCTTTCTGTCACTGCAGGTGCTGCAGCTTATGCATTTAGAGGCCAAATTGCCTTCTTACCACAATGTCAATTGGCCTTGATAGCTTTTCTTTCAAAGTTGACCAATTCTGCTCCCTTTGCACTTGTTTGTGAGTAATTTGCAATTGAGGGGGCGCGGCCATAATTTAATGATTTTTCTTTCTGTCACTGCAGGTGCTGCAGCTTAAGCACCTAGAGGCCATTGTCTTCTTACCACAATGTCCATTGGCCTTTCTAGCTTTTCTTTCAAAGTTGACCAATTCTGCTCCCTTTGGACTTGTTTGTAGGTAATTTGCAATTGAGGGGGCGCTGCCATAATTTAATGTTTTTTCTTTCTGTCACTGCAGGTGCTGCAGCTTATGCATTTAGAGGCCATTGTCTTCTTACCCCAATGTCCATAGGCCTTGCCAGCATTTCTTTCAAAGTTGACCAATTCTGCTCCCTTTGGACTTGTTTGTAGGTAATTTGCAAATGAGGGGGGGCGCTGCCATAATTTAATGTTTTTTCTTTCTGTCACTGCAGGTGCTGCAGCTTATGCATTTAGAGGCCATTGTCTTCTTACCCCAATGTCCATAGGCCTTGCCAGCATTTCTTTCAAAGTTGACCAATTCTGCTCCCTTTGGACTTGTTTGTAGGTAATTTGCAAATGAGGGGGGGCGCGGCCATAATTTACTGTTTTTTCTTTCTGTCTCTGCAGGTGCTGCAGCTTAAGCACTTAGAGGCCATTGTCTTCTTACCACAATGTCCATTGGCCTTTCTAGCTTTTCTTTCAAAGTTGACCAATTCTGCTCCCTTTAGACTTGTTTGTAGGTAAATTGCAATTGAGGGGGCGCTGCCATAATTTAATGTTTTTTCTTTCTGCCACTGCAGGTGCTGCAGCTTAAACATTTAGAGGCCAAATTGCCTTCTTACCACAATGTCAATTGGCCTTGATAGCTTTTCTTTCAAAGTTGACCAATTCTGCTCCCTTTGCACTTGTTTGTGAGTAATTTGCAATTGAGGGGGCGCGGCCATAATTTAATGATTTTTCTTTCTGTCACTGCAGGTGCTGCAGCTTAAGCATTTAGAGGCCATTGTCTTCTTACCACAATATCCATTGGCCTTGCCAGCTTTTCTTTCAAAGTTGACCAATTCTGCTCCCTTTGGACTTGTTTGTAGGTAACATAGTAACATAGTAACATAGTTTTTAAGGTTGAAGGAAGACTTTAAGTCCATCTAGTTTAACCCATAGCCTAACATGTTGATCCAGAGGAAGGCAAAAAAAACCCCATGTGGCAACACTAAGCTCCACATTGGGGGAAAAAAATTCCTTCCTGACTCCAGATACGGCAATCAGACTAATTCCCTGGATCAACGCCCTATCAAAGAATCTAGTATGTATAACTGGTAATATTATAGTTTTCAAGAAAGGCATCCAGGCCCTTCTTAAACGTTAGTAGTGACTCACTCATTACAACAGCATGTGGCAGAGAGTTCCATAGTCTCACTGCTCTTACAGTAAAGAATCCACGTCTGTGATTATGATTAAACCTTCTTTCCTCCAGACGTAGAGGATGCCCCCTTGTCCCAGTCTCAGGCCTAAGAGTAAAGGGATCATTAGAAAGGTCTCTGTACTGTCCCCTCATATATTTATACATTATTATAAGATCACCCCTAAGCCTTCGGTTTTCCAAGCTAAATAACCCCAAGTTTAATAACCTGTCTTGGTATTGCAGACCCCTTAGTCCTCTAATGACTTTTGTCGCTCTTCTCTGGACCCGCTCTAGTTCAGCTATGTCTTTCTTATACACCGGAGACCAGAATTGTACACAGTATTCTAAGTGTGGTCGCACTAGTGACTTGTATAGAGGTAAAATTATGTTCTCCTCATGAGCATCTATGCCTCTTTTAATGCATCCCATTATTTTATTTGCCTTTGCAGCAGCTGCCTGACACTGGCCACTAAATGTGAGTTTGTCATCTACCCATACACCCAGGTCTTTTTCAGTGACAGTTTTGCCCAGTGTTTTACAATTAGGCACATAATTATACCTTTTGTTTCCTCTGCCCAAGTGCATGACTTTACATTTATCCCCATTAAAGCGCATTTGCCATTTAGCAGCCCAAGCTTCTAGTTTACATAAATCCTCCTGTAATATAAAATTGTCCTCCTCTGTATTGATTACCCTGCAGAGTTTAGTGTCATCTGTAAATATTGAGATTCTACTCTGTATGCCCCTACAAGGTCATTAATAAATATATTAAATAGAAGCGGGCCCAACACTGACCCCTGTGGTACCCCACTCTTAACTGTGACCCATTCTGAGTGTGTTCCATTAATAACCACCCTTTGTTTCCTATCACTAAGCCAGTTCTTAACCCACTTACACATATTTTCCCCTATCCCCATTGCCCTCATTTTATGTATCAACCTTTTGTGTGGCACCGTATCAAAAGCTTTTGAAAAGTCCATATACGGGTCATTCCATGTCAAGTGAACCAATGATTATTACCTCTATATTTTTATTTCTTTTGAGATTTTGTTATTTGATAATAGCATGTCAGACAATGCAAAATGTGAAGAGAAAAATTTTTTAAAAAATTTATTTTTTTTTTAAATGATTTTCAAAGTTCGGAAAAAGTGTGAATTTCGCTGTTGCCTGCCTTTACGTTTCTCCTCATAACTCAGGCTAGGAATAAGATAGAGAGACAAAATAAACACCAATCTACTCAGAACTATACAGGCTTTCATCAGATATGTCACAAGAGGATCTTTGTTAATATTTTACCCATGTGATCACAAGCGCAAAACTTTAAAACGTATTTCCGAAAAATCGGCGCGCTTTAAATATTTCAAAAACTGCCCATGTGTCTGCTTTGCTCTTAGCCACATCTGTACCAAATTTCAAGTTGGGATCGCAATGGAATCATATTTTAACATATTTTACTATTAATAGCGTCAATGGGTCATTCCATATCAAGTGATCTAAATATGAATTTTTTTTTTTTTTACCTGACGTCTTTAGATTTTTTTTTTTTTTTCCTTTATGAAGTACTACTTTAGTTAATTACAAATTAAAAGTTTGGAATTTTTTTCTTCATCAGTTAATTTTTTACAGATTTTTAAAGTTTAAAAAAAGGGTGAATTTTGGCCTGGTATGACTTTACATTTTTTTATCTCGGGCTAGAAATAAGATAGAGAAACAAAATAAACACCATTCTACTCAGAACTGTCCAGGCTTTCACCAGATATGTCACAAGAGTATATTTGTTAATTTTAATTTTTACCCATGCGAATGCAAATGCAACATTTTGAAACGCATTTCCGAAAAAACGTTTTAATAAAAATTTTCCAAAACTGCCCATGTGTCTTTTATGCTCTTAGACACATCTGTACCAAATTTCAAGTTGGGATCGTGATGGGATCATATTTTAAAATATTTAACTATGGTTAATCTCATTTTTATTAAATTTTGAAAAAACATATGAAAGACATACATTCAATCTTTTAACAAAATCTTGAGACATATAAAATATACAAAAAGAGAATTCACAAAGTTATTAGTAACTTTAAGATAAGCTGCAAATTTACTTTTGCGCTTATCTCTGGTGCAATATATACTACAATCTAAATATAATTCCAAACACTCAAGTATACAACCTTTCTCAGGGTTTTGAGATGTTCTGATGTCAAGGGGACAAGCAGCCCCAGCAGAATGATTTTTATCACTTGGCCCATTCTAACAGGTTGACCACGTAAGTGGGTCATTACCCGTTGAGGCCTAGTTGGAATAGTCTATCGACTGGTGTACCGGAAAGGAAGGCCGAAATATTAATGATCTACTCACAGCTCAGAGTTTCCGATACCTGTCTAATGTTCACTAGAATTCTGAAGGTATAGGTGTAGAAAGGAAATACCTAGACTGAATGTATCAGATGGGAAGAAAAGAGAGATAGAAAAGAAGAGAGAGAGAAGAGAAACAAAAACCATTAGAAAAAGTTATACTGGGAAAGAAAAGCCACGTAAGAAAAAAAGAAAAAAAGGAGGGGGGGGACAGGTGAGGTATGGGAAGGAGAAAGGGTACTCATCCCACTGGCTCCCCATCAGCCAGAGGTCGAGCCATATTATCTGTGCTGGAAAAGATACTCCTAAATTCTGCAGAGTCGTGAAAAAGAATTGATTCAACCCAAATCCCTAAGAATTTGTTCCGAGATCCCGACGCATCAGCTGCGAGCTCCTCCATTCGATATATGTCCATCAATTCTTTGAACCAATCAAGTAGAGATGGAGCCCGGCTTGATTTCCAGAACCTCGGGATCACAGCACGAGCAGCCGAGATGCAAAAGCGGAGAATATCCCTCTTCTGTAGCCCAATAGGACCTGGAAAAATGGATAACATTGCCGATTCTGGGCAGCATTCGGCTTGTTTACCTGTTATCCGGGCGTATGCATTGAAAACCTCAGACCAGAACCGCCGGATTTCCCCACAACTCCACCAAATGTGTATCATTGTACCCTTCTCTTCCCCACAGCGCCAGCAGGTATCAGGGGTTCCAGGGAACATGTTCCGGAGTGTCGTCGGGCACAAGTACCATCTAGTGAGAAGCTTATAGCTTCTTTCTTGTGCAGAACAAGCGCTAGCTAGTGAGTGAGTAAATATAAAGCATTTCTGCAAATTAGCTTCTGAAATGCTACACCCCAATTCCCTCTCCCAAGCACGTTGGAAGTAAAGGGTGCCCTGCTCTCTCATGGACCCTAAGGCCTGGTATAGAACTGATATTTTGCGCCTCGGTGGAGCCTCCAGTTGGAATAACCTCTCCAATACGTTGGGCGTCAATCTTACCCTGCAGGAGTGATCCGCTGAATATAAGTATGCTCTGTATTGGAGAAATTCGAATCACTTAAGAGGTCTCGTAGGTTCTTTGAGTTGTAGCTCTGCCATCGGGGGCAAACCACCACTGGACAGAGTCTGTCCTACTCGGGTGTCATCCACAATCCGCCAACATAAAAATCTCTGCCTGTCAAATCTGGGTGGGAAAGATGGGTTGGAAAAAAGGGGAGTCAAAGGGCTAAGTCTGTCGTTTAAGCGGAGGGTTTTCGTCACTAGGTGCCATACCTTCAAGGTGTTTCTGGTCATGTCTGTCAAAGGTACTAGGTCTGTGGAGTCTTTTGGGGAAATCCAAAGCAGGTGTTTCAGCGGAATCCCCAAACCCTCTTGCTCCACCCCTACCCATTTCTTGGAGGACGCATGATAATGCCAATCTAGAGCTCTAACAAGAGAGGAAGCCACAAAGTACGCTCGTATGTTGGGTAGTCCAACCCCTCCTCTGGTCTTGGGCAATCTGGACCTCTTGCCCCCCCAGACAAATCTAAGGATCATAGATTGCATTTTGGAGAGGAAGCCTCTATCCAATAGAACAGGAACTGTCTGAAAAGTATATAAGAGTCGGGGCAAGACATCCATCTTGACTACGTTTATTCTCCCGAACCAGGATAGCTTTAATTGTCTATAGGAGGTAAATGCCGATTCCGCGTTAGTCAAAAGGGGTTGATAATTTAAATTGAATATTTGTTTAAGATCTTTTGGTATAAGGACTCCCAAGTACTTAATGGCTTCTACTTTCCATTTAAATGGGAACTGTTTAGATAGATGAGAAACCAATTCTCCAGGCAAAGAAATATTGAGTGCCTCAGTTTTGGAGCAATTCACTTTAAAGTTGCTCAATTGTCCGAACCGTTCAAACTCCATTAAGACCGAAGGGATGGAGACCAGGGGCTGGGAGATGTAAAGTAGCAGGTCATTTGCAAATAAGGCTAATTTGTGATGACTCTGTCCCAGCTTGACCCCATGGACGCATTCATTGGACCTAAGTGCAAAATATTTAACTATTATAGTGTCAATTCAAAAATCACCAAGAACACAATCAGTCATTTTTTCACAATTGCCCGTCAATAGTTTGAATTTGATATAAAGAAACATAGTCTTGTAACATCTCAAATGAAAGCTGTTACCGTTCTGAGTAAAATGATGCCTCTCCCACTTCATTATCTTATTTCTAGCCTGAGATAGGAAAATGTAAAGCCATACCAGGCCAAAATTCACCCTTTTTTTAAACTTTAAAAATCTGTAAAAAATTAACTGATGAAGAAAAAAATTCTAAACTTTTAATTTGTAATTAACTAAAGTAGTACTTCATAAAGGGAAAAAAAAAAAAATCTAAAGACGTCAGGTAAAAAAAAATATTCATATTTAGATCACTTGATATGGAATGACCCATTGACGCTATTACTAGTAAAATATGTTAAAATATGATCCCATTGCGATCCCAACTTGAAATTTGGTACAGATGTGGCTAAGAGCAAAGCAGACACATGGGCAGTTTTTGAAATATTTAAAGCGCGCCGATTTTTCGGAAATGCGTTTTAAAGTTTTGCGCTTGCGATCACATGGGTAAAATATTAACAAAGATCCTCTTGTGACATATCTGATGAAAGCCTGGACAGTTCTGAGTAGATTGGTGTTTATTTTGTTTCTCTATCTTATTTCTAGCCCGAGATATGATAGAAAATGTAAGGCCATACCAGGCCAAAATTCGCACTTTTTTAAAATTTTAAAAATCTGTAAAAAATTAACTGATAAAGAAAAAAATTCAAAACTTTTTTTTTGTAATTAGATGAAGTTGTTCTTCATATAGAAAAAAAATTAAAAAAATCTGAGGACGTCAGGGAAAAAAAATATTCATTTTTGGATCACTTGACATGGAATGACCCATACACCACATCCACTGCATTTCTTTGGTCCAGTCCAGAACTTACTTCTTCATAGAAGCTTATCAGATTAGTTTGACAGGAACGATCCCTCGTAAAACCATGTTGATAATGGGTCATGAGGTTATTTTTCTTCAGATACTCCAGTATAGCAGGTAATTTGCAATTGAGGGGCGCTGCCATAATTTAATGTTTTTTCTTTCTGTCACTGCAGGTGCTGCAGCTTAAGCATTTAGAGGCCATTGTCTTCTTACCACAATATCCATTGGCCTTGCCAGCTTTTCTTTCAAAGTTGACCAATTCTGCTCCCTTCGGACTTGTTTGTAGGTAATTTGCAATTGAGGGGGGCGCGGCCATAATTTAATGTTTTTTCTTTCTGTCACTGCAGTTGCTGCAGCTTATGCATTTAGAGGCCATTGTCTTCTTACCCCAATGTCCATTGGCCTTGCCAGCATTTCTTTCAAAGTTGACCAATTCTGCTCCCTTTGGACTTGCTTGTAGGTAATTTGCAAATGAGGGGGGGCGCGGCCATAATTTAATGTTTTTTCTTTCTGTCACTGCAGGTGCTGCAGCTTAAGCACTTAGAGGCCATTGTCTTCTTACTAAAATGTCCATTGGCCTTTCTAGCTTTCTTTCAAAGTTGACCAATTCTGCTCCCTTTGGACTTGTTTGTAGGTAATTTGCAATTGAGAGGGGCGCGGCCATAATTTACCGTTTTTTCTTTCTGTCTCTGCAGGTGCTGCAGCTTAAGCACTTAGAGGCCATTGTCTTCTTACCACAATGTCCATTGGCCTTTCTAGCTTTTCTTTCAAAGTTGACCAATTCTGCTCCCTTTAGACTTTTTTGTAGGTAAATTGCAATTGAGGGGGCGCTGCCATAATTTAATGTTTTTTCTTTCTGTCACTGCAGGTGCTGCAGCTTAAGCATTTAGAGGCCATTGTCTTCTTACCACAATATCCATTGGCCTTGCCAGCTTTTCTTTCAAAGTTGACCAATTCTGCTCCCTTTAGACTTGTTTGTAGGTAATCTGCAAATGAGGGGGGGCGCGGCCATAATTTAATGTTTTTTCTTTCTGTCACTGCAGGTGCTGCAGCTTAAGCACTTAGAGGTCATTGTCTTCTTACTAAAATGTCCATTGGCCTTTCTAGCTTTTCTTTCAAAGTTGACCAATTCTGCTCCCTTTGGACTTGTTTGTATGTAATTTGCAATTGAGGGGGCGCTGCCATAATTTAATGTTTTTTCTTTCTGTCACTGCAGGTGCTGCAGCTTATGCATTTAGAGGCCATTGTCTTCTTACCCCAATGTCCATAGGCCTTGCCAGCATTTATTTCAAAGTTGACCAATTCTGCTCCCTTTGGACTTGTTTGTAGGTAATTTGCAAATTAGGGGGGGCGCGGCCATAATTTAATGTTTTTTCTTTCTGTCACTGCAGGTGCTGCAGCTTAAGCACTTAGAGGCCATTGTCTTCTTACTAAAATGTCCATTGGCCTTTCTAGCTTTCTTTCAAAGTTGACCAATTCTGCTCCCTTTGGACTTGTTTGTAGGTAATTTGCAATTGAGAGGGGCGCGGCCATAATTTACCGTTTTTTCTTTCTGTCTCTGCAGGTGCTGCAGCTTAAGCACTTAGAGGCCATTGTCTTCTTACCACAATGTCCATTGGCCTTTCTAGCTTTTCTTTCAAAGTTGACCAATTCTGCTCCCTTTAGACTTTTTTGTAGGTAAATTGCAATTGAGGGGGCGCTGCCATAATTTAATGTTTTTTCTTTCTGTCACTGCAGGTGCTGCAGCTTAAGCATTTAGAGGCCATTGTCTTCTTACCACAATATCCATTGGCCTTGCCAGCTTTTCTTTCAAAGTTGACCAATTCTGCTCCCTTTAGACTTGTTTGTAGGTAATCTGCAAATGAGGGGGGGCGCGGCCATAATTTAATGTTTTTTCTTTCTGTCACTGCAGGTGCTGCAGCTTAAGCACTTAGAGGTCATTGTCTTCTTACTAAAATGTCCATTGGCCTTTCTAGCTTTTCTTTCAAAGTTGACCAATTCTGCTCCCTTTGGACTTGTTTGTATGTAATTTGCAATTGAGGGGGCGCTGCCATAATTTAATGTTTTTTCTTTCTGTCACTGCAGGTGCTGCAGCTTAAGCACTTAGAGGTCATTGTCTTCTTACTAAAATGTCCATTGGCCTTTCTAGCTTTTCTTTCAAAGTTGACCAATTCTGCTCCCTTTGGACTTGTTTGTATGTAATTTGCAATTGAGGGGGCGCTGCCATAATTTAATGTTTTTTCTTTCTGTCACTGCAGGTGCTGCAGCTTATGCATTTAGAGGCCATTGTCTTCTTACCCCAATGTCCATTGGCCTTGCCAGCATTTCTTTCAAAGTTGACCAATTCTGCTCCCTTTGGACTTGTTTGTAGGTAATTTGCAAATGAGGGGGGGCGCGGCCATAATTTAATGTTTTTTCTTTCTGTCACTGCAGGTGCTGCAGCTTAAGCACTTAGAGGCCATTGTCTTCTTACCACAATGTCCATTGGCCTTTCTAGCTTTTCTTTCAAAGTTGACCAATTCTGCTCCCTTTGGACTTGTTTGTAGGTAATTTGCAATTGAGGGGGCGCTGCCATAATTTAATGTTTTTTCTTTCTGTCACTGCAGGTGCTGCAGCTTATGCATTTAGAGGCCATTGTCTTCTTACCCCAATGTCCATAGGCCTTGCCAGCATTTCTTTCAAAGTTGACCAATTCTGCTCCCTTTGGACTTGTTTGTAGGTAATTTGCAAATGAGGGGGGGCGCTGCCATAATTTAATGTTTTTTCTTTCTGTCACTGCAGGTGCTGCAGCTTATGCATTTAGAGGCCATTGTCTTCTTACCCCAATGTCCATAGGCCTTGCCAGCATTTCTTTCAAAGTTGACCAATTCTGCTCCCTTTGGACTTGTTTGTAGGTAATTTGCAAATGAGGGGGGCGCGGCCATAATTTACTGTTTTTTCTTTCTGTCTCTGCAGGTGCTGCAGCTTAAGCACTTAGAGGCCATTGTCTTCTTACCACAATGTCCATTGGCCTTTCTAGCTTTTCTTTCAAAGTTGACCAATTCTGCTCCCTTTAGACTTGTTTGTAGGTAAATTGCAATTGAGGGGGCGCTGCCATAATTTAATGTTTTTTCTTTCTGCCACTGCAGGTGCTGCAGCTTAAACATTTAGAGGCCATATTGCCTTCTTACCACAATGTCAATTGGCCTTGACAGCTTTTCTTTCAAAGTTGACCAATTCTGCTCCCTTTGCACTTGTTTGTGAGTAATTTGCAATTGAGGGGGCGCGGCCATAATTTAATGATTTTTCTTTCTGTCACTGCAGGTGCTGCAGCTTAAGCATTTAGAGGCCATTGTCTTTTTACCACAATATCCATTGGCCTTGCCAGCTTTTCTTTCAAAGTTGACCAATTCTGCTCCCTTCGGACTTGTTTGTAGGTAATTTGCAATTGATGGGGCGCGCGCCATAATTTAATGTTTTTTCTTTCTGTCACTGCAGGTGCTGCAGCTTAAGCATTTAGAGGCCATTGTCTTCTTACCACAATATTTATTGGCCTTGACAGTATTTCTTTCAAAGTTGACCAATTCTGCTCCCTTTGGACTTGTTTGTAGGTAACATAGTAACATAGTAACATAGTTTTTAAGGTTGAAGGAAGACTTTAAGTCCATCTAGTTTAACCCATAGCCTAACATGTTGATCCAGAGGAAGGCAAAAAAAAACCCATGTGGCAACACTAAGCTCCACATTGGGGGAAAAAAATTCCTTCCTGACTCCAGATACGGCAATCAGACTAATTCCCTGGATCAACGCCCTATCAAAGAATCTAGTATGTATAACTGGTAATATTATAGTTTTCAAGAAAGGCATCCAGGCCCTTCTTAAACGTTAGTAGTGACTCACTCATTACAACAGCATGTGGCAGAGAGTTCCATAGTCTCACTGCTCTTACAGTAAAGAATCCACGTCTGTGATTATGATTAAACCTTCTTTCCTCCAGACGTAGAGGATGCCCCCTTGTCCCAGTCTCAGGCCTAAGAGTAAAGGGATCATTAGAAAGGTCTCTGTACTGTCCCCTCATATATTTATACATTATTATAAGATCACCCCTAAGCCTTCGGTTTTCCAAGCTAAATAACCCCAAGTTTAATAACCTGTCTTGGTATTGCAGACCCCTTAGTCCTCTAATGACTTTTGTCGCTCTTCTCTGGACCCGCTCTAGTTCAGCTATGTCTTTCTTATACACCGGAGACCAGAATTGTACACAGTATTCTAAGTGTGGTCGCACTAGTGACTTGTATAGAGGTAAAATTATGTTCTCCTCATGAGCATCTATGCCTCTTTTAATGCATCCCATTATTTTATTTGCCTTTGCAGCAGCTGCCTGACACTGGCCACTAAATGTGAGTTTGTCATCTACCCATACACCCAGGTCTTTTTCAGTGACAGTTTTGCCCAGTGTTTTACAATTAGGCACATAATTATACCTTTTGTTTCCTCTGCCCAAGTGCATGACTTTACATTTATCCCCATTAAAGCGCATTTGCCATTTAGCAGCCCAAGCTTCTAGTTTACATAAATCCTCCTGTAATATAAAATTGTCCTCCTCTGTATTGATTACCCTGCAGAGTTTAGTGTCATCTGCAAATATTGAGATTCTACTCTGTATGCCCCCTACAAGGTCATTAATAAATATATTAAATAGAAGCGGGCCCAACACTGACCCCTGTGGTACCCCACTGTTAACTGTGACCCATTCTGAGTGTGTTCCATTAATAACCACCCTTTGTTTCCTATCACTAAGCCAGTTCTTAACCCACTTACACATATTTTCCCCTATCCCCATTGCCCTCATTTTATGTATCAACCTTTTGTGTGGCACCGTATCAAAAGCTTTTGAAAAGTCCATATACACCACATCCACTGCATTTCTTTGGTCCAGTCCAGAACTTACTTCTTCATAGAAGCTTATCAGATTAGTTTGACAGGAACGATCCCTCGTAAAACCATGTTGATAATGGGTCATGAGGTTATTTTTCTTCAGATACTCCAGTATAGCAGGTAATTTGCAATTGAGAGGCGCTGCCATAATTTAATGTTTTTTCTTTCTGTCACTGCAGGTGCTGCAGCTTAAGCATTTAGAGGCCATTGTCTTCTTACCACAATATCCATTGGCCTTGCCAGCTTTTCTTTCAAAGTTGACCAATTCTGCTCCCTTCGGACTTGTTTGTAGGTAATTTGCAATTGAGGGGGGCGCGGCCATAATTTAATGTTTTTTCTTTCTGTCACTGCAGTTGCTGCAGCTTATGCATTTAGAGGCCATTGTCTTCTTACCCCAATGTCATTGGCCTTGCCAGCATTTCTTTCAAAGTTGACCAATTCTGCTCCCTTTGGACTTGCTTGTAGGTAATTTGCAAATGAGGGGGGGGCGCGGCCATAATTTAATGTTTTTTCTTTCTGTCACTGCAGGTGCTGCAGCTTAAGCACTTAGAGGCCATTGTCTTCTTACCACAATGTCCATTGGCCTTTCTAGCTTTTCTTTCAAAGATGACCAATTCTGCTCCCTTTGGACTTGTTTGTAGGTAATTTGCAATTGAGGGGGGCGTGGCCATAATTTAATGTTTTTTCTTTCTGTCACTGCAGGTGCTGCAGATTAAGCATTTAGAGGCCATTGTCTTCTTACCACAATGTTCATTGGCCTTGCCAGCATTTATTTCAAAGTTGACCAATTCTGCTCCCTTTGGACTTGTTTGTAGGTAATTTGCAAATTAGGGGGGGCGCGGCCATAATTTAATGTTTTTTCTTTCTGTCACTGCAGGTGCTGCAGCTTAAGCACTTAGAGGCCATTGTCTTCTTACTAAATGTCCATTGGCCTTTCTAGCTTTTCTTTCAAAGTTGACCAATTCTGCTCCCTTTGGACTTGTTTGTAGGTAATTTGCAATTGAGAGGGGCGCGGCCATAATTTACCGTTTTTTCTTTCTGTCTCTGCAGGTGCTGCAGCTTAAGCACTTAGAGGCCATTGTCTTCTTACCACAATATCCATTGGCCTTGCCAGCTTTTCTTTCAAAGTTGACCAATTCTGCTCCCTTTAGACTTGTTTGTAGGTAATCTGCAAATGAGGGGGGGCGCGGCCATAATTTAATGTTTTTTCTTTCTGTCACTGCAGGTGCTGCAGCTTAAGCACTTAGAGGTCATTGTCTTCTTACTAAAATGTCCATTGGCCTTTCTAGCTTTTCTTTCAAAGTTGACCAATTCTGCTCCCTTTGGACTTGTTTGTATGTAATTTGCAATTGAGGGGGCGCTGCCATAATTTAATGTTTTTTCTTTCTGTCACTGCAGGTGCTGCAGCTTAAGCACTTAGAGGTCATTGTCTTCTTACTAAAATGTCCATTGGCCTTTCTAGCTTTTCTTTCAAAGTTGACCAATTCTGCTCCCTTTGGACTTGTTTGTATGTAATTTGCAATTGAGGAGGCGCTGCCATAATTTAATGTTTTTTCTTTCTGTCACTGCAGGTGCTGCAGCTTATGCATTTAGAGGCCATTGTCTTCTTACCCCAATGTCCATTGGCCTTGCCAGCATTTCTTTCAAAGTTGACCAATTCTGCTCCCTTTGGACTTGTTTGTAGGTAATTTGCAAATGAGGGGGGGCGCGGCCATAATTTAATGTTTTTTCTTTCTGTCACTGCAGGTGCTGCAGCTTAAGCACTTAGAGGCCATTGTCTTCTTACCACAATGTCCATTGGCCTTTCTAGCTTTTCTTTCAAAGTTGACCAATTCTGCTCCCTTTGGACTTGTTTGTAGGTAATTTGCAATTGAGGGGGCGCTGCCATAATTTAATGTTTTTTCTTTCTGTCACTGCAGGTGCTGCAGCTTATGCATTTAGAGGCCATTGTCTTCTTACCCCAATGTCCATAGGCCTTGCCAGCATTTCTTTCAAAGTTGACCAATTCTGCTCCCTTTGGACTTGTTTGTAGGTAATTTGCAAATGAGGGGGGGCGCTGCCATAATTTAATGTTTTTTCTTTCTGTCACTGCAGGTGCTGCAGCTTATGCATTTAGAGGCCATTGTCTTCTTACCCCAATGTCCATAGGCCTTGCCAGCATTTCTTTCAAAGTTGACCAATTCTGCTCCCTTTGGACTTGTTTGTAGGTAATTTGCAAATGAGGGGGGGCGCGGCCATAATTTACTGTTTTTTCTTTCTGTCTCTGCAGGTGCTGCAGCTTAAGCACTTAGAGGCCATTGTCTTCTTACCACAATGTCCATTGGCCTTTCTAGCTTTTCTTTCAAAGTTGACCAATTCTGCTCCCTTTAGACTTGTTTGTAGGTAAATTGCAATTGAGGGGGCGCTGCCATAATTTAATGTTTTTTCTTTCTGCCACTGCAGGTGCTGCAGCTTAAACATTTAGAGGCCATATTGCCTTCTTACCACAATGTCAATTGGCCTTGACAGCTTTTCTTTCAAAGTTGACCAATTCTGCTCCCTTTGCACTTGTTTGTGAGTAATTTGCAATTGAGGGGGCGCGGCCATAATTTAATGATTTTTCTTTCTGTCACTGCAGGTGCTGCAGCTTAAGCATTTAGAGGCCATTGTCTTTTTACCACAATATCCATTGGCCTTGCCAGCTTTTCTTTCAAAGTTGACCAATTCTGCTCCCTTCGGACTTGTTTGTAGGTAATTTGCAATTGATGGGGGCGCGGCCATAATTTAATGTTTTTTCTTTCTGTCACTGCAGGTGCTGCAGCTTAAGCATTTAGAGGCCATTGTCTTCTTACCACAATATTTTTTGGCCTTGACAGTATTTCTTTCAAAGTTGACCAATTCTGCTCCCTTTGGACTTGTTTGTAGGTAACATAGTAACATAGTAACATAGTTTTTAAGGTTGAAGGAAGACTTTAAGTCCATCTAGTTTAACCCATAGCCTAACATGTTGATCCAGAGGAAGGCAAAAAAAAAACCATGTGGCAACACTAAGCTCCACATTGGGGGAAAAAAATTCCTTCCTGACTCCAGATACGGCAATCAGACTAATTCCCTGGATCAACGCCCTATCAAAGAATCTAGTATGTATAACTGGTAATATTATAGTTTTCAAGAAAGGCATCCAGGCCCTTCTTAAACGTTAGTAGTGACTCACTCATTACAACAGCATGTGGCAGAGAGTTCCATAGTCTCACTGCTCTTACAGTAAAGAATCCACGTCTGTGATTATGATTAAACCTTCTTTCCTCCAGACGTAGAGGATGCCCCCTTGTCCCAGTCTCAGGCCTAAGAGTAAAGGGATCATTAGAAAGGTCTCTGTACTGTCCCCTCATATATTTATACATTATTATAAGATCACCCCTAAGCCTTCGGTTTTCCAAGCTAAATAACCCCAAGTTTAATAACCTGTCTTGGTATTGCAGACCCCTTAGTCCTCTAATGACTTTTGTCGCTCTTCTCTGGACCCGCTCTAGTTCAGCTATGTCTTTCTTATACACCGGAGACCAGAATTGTACACAGTATTCTAAGTGTGGTCGCACTAGTGACTTGTATAGAGGTAAAATTATGTTCTCCTCATGAGCATCTATGCCTCTTTTAATGCATCCCATTATTTTATTTGCCTTTGCAGCAGCTGCCTGACACTGGCCACTAAATGTGAGTTTGTCATCTACCCATACACCCAGGTCTTTTTCAGTGACAGTTTTGCCCAGTGTTTTACAATTAGGCACATAATTATACCTTTTGTTTCCTCTGCCCAAGTGCATGACTTTACATTTATCCCCATTAAAGCGCATTTGCCATTTAGCAGCCCAAGCTTCTAGTTTACATAAATCCTCCTGTAATATAAAATTGTCCTCCTCTGTATTGATTACCCTGCAGAGTTTAGTGTCATCTGCAAATATTGAGATTCTACTCTGTATGCCCCCTACAAGGTCATTAATAAATATATTAAATAGAAGCGGGCCCAACACTGACCCCTGTGGTACCCCACTGTTAACTGTGACCCATTCTGAGTGTGTTCCATTAATAACCACCCTTTGTTTCCTATCACTAAGCCAGTTCTTAACCCACTTACACATATTTTCCCCTATCCCCATTGCCCTCATCTTTACTATGTCCTGTTCCCATACTCTCTTCACCCTACTCAATAATCTAAGCCCGTCATATTCCAGGGTCTTGCCTCAACAAAAACAATGTCATAGAGCCAAGCATTACTCCCTCCTTCTCTTTCTACTACTGCTTATGTCAGGCGATATTTCTCCCAATCCTGGGACACCCTCTTCCAACTTTAACCCCCCCCACGCCTCACACAGAAATCCCAGTAACCTTATTAGCATTACCTGCACACCTCCATCTCCCTCTTTTAAATGTGCCCTCTGGAATACACGGTCCGCATGCAACAAACTTCCCTTTATCCACAACTACTTTCTCACTAACTCTCTTAACCTTTTGGCCCTTACTGAAACCTGGATCCAGGACTCAGACACTGCCTCCCCTGCTGCTATCTCCTACAGCGGTCTACACTTCTCTCATTCCCCGAGACCTGGAAACAGACGTGGTGGTGGAGTTGGCCTACTCCTGTCCCCATAATGTACTTTCCAGGTCATCCCCCCACTCCATCGCTCTCATTCCCTTCTTTTGAGGTTCACACCATTAGGCTGTTCCGTCCCCTCCCCCTCAGAGTGGCGGTGGTGTATCGCCCACCAGGTTCAACCACCCATTTCCTCGACCACTTCTCCGCGTGGCTGCCGCACTTCATGTCTCAGAATTACCAACCCTCATCCTGGGAGACTTTAACATCCCCATAAACAGCCTCAACTCCACATCTGCATCCCAGCTCCTATCTCTAACCACTTCTCTTGGCCTCTCGCAACTCTCAACCTCTGAGACACATAAGGATGGTAACACCCTTGACCTGGTCTTTACCCGACTCTGCTCTACCTCCTCCTTAGACAACTCATCTCCTTCTCTCTCTGATCACAACATTCTCACCTTCACACTCACAAACCCTCGCCCATCACAGCATAGTCCGACCTATCACACATTCAGAAATCTACAGGCCATCAACCCTCACACATTCACAGACTCTCTTTCTCTCATCACTGTCCCCAATTTCCTCCTTCTCCTGCCCCAATCTGGCGGTGAATCACTACAATGATACTCTCAGAAGCACCCTGGACCAAGTAGCACCCCTCACCCCCAGAACCTCCAAACACAGAGTAAAACAGCCCTGGCTCACATCACAAACTCGATTCCTCCAGCGATGCTCGAGGAGTGCCGAACGCCTATGGAGTAGGGATGAGCGAATCTACTCGCTAGGACTCGTTACTCGGCGAGTAGTAAGGGACTCGCAGGACTCGGTAGTCTGCGAGTTTCCCAGTGATTACTCGCACGAGTCCAATGCAAATCAATATCAATCCTAGTTTTGTCAGAAACGCTGACAAAACTAGGATTGCCATTGTTTGCATTAGACTCGGCTACTGTGCCAGTGATAGCAGGGAAACTCGCAAAGTAACTGCTGTTTCTTTGCGAGCCGAGTCCAGCTGTCTGCTCTGTGCAGCTCCAGGGTCCTAGAGCCCGCCTGCTCACAGAGATGATGTAGCAGTGCTGAGATTGTTCTCAGTCTGCTCATTCCCTGTGCATAGACATCTATATTTATGCACAGGGGATGTAGCAGAGAGGACATCGCGTTTTGGACTACGTCGGACAGAAGAGGATTTTTTTAATTAAAGATGGAGTCCCTAATGGCTTTTTTTTTAATTTCAAATAAAAAATTTTCTCTGTGTTGTGTTTTTTTATCCCTTTATTGGAGATTCTTAGTGGCTGGGTCAAACGTGGCCTGACATTAAGAATCTCGGGCTTAATACCAGCTTGTATAACAAAGCTGGTATTAACCCCTTTATTACCCAGCGTGCCACTGCCACCAGGGCCGCTGGAAGAGCGGGGTTCAGCGCCAGAGGATGGCGCTTCAATGAACGCGCCATCTTCTGGGGCGGCTGCGGGCTGCAATTTGCAGCGGGGGGTGCCCAGAAATCTTGGGCATCCCTGCGCTGCGGATTCCAGCCCCCAGCTGCTTAGCTGTACCTGGCTAGACATAGAAATTGCGCGGAGCCCCACGCATTTTTTTTATTATTTAATGAATTTCAGAGTCAGAGTCTCAGAGTCAGAGTCTCAGAGTCAGAGTCTCAGAGTCAGAGTCTCAGAGTCGGAGTCGCCTCAGAGTCGGAGTCGCCTCAGAGTCGGAGTCGCCTCAGAGTCGGAGTCGTCTCGGAGTCGGAGTCTCCTCAGAGTCGGAGTCTCAGAGTCGGAGTCGCCTCAGAGTCGGAGTCGCCTCGGAGTCGTAGTCGCCTCGGAGTCGTAGTCGTCTCGGAGTCGTCTCGGAGTCGGAGTCGTCTCGGAGTCGAGTCGGAGTCGTCTCGGAGTCGGAGTCGTCTTGGAGTCGGAGTCGTCTCGGAGTCGAGTCGGAGTCGTCTCGGAGTCGGAGTCATCTCGGAGTCGTCTCGGAGTCGGAGTCGTCTCGGAGTCGGAGTCGTCTTGGAGTCGAGTCGGAGTCGGAGTCGTCTCGGAGTCGGAGTCGTCTCGGAGTCGAGTCGGAGTCGTCTCGGAGTCGGAGTCGTCTCGGAGTCGGAGTCGTCTCGGAGTCGGAGTCTCCTCAGAGTCGGAGTCTCAGAGTCGGAGTCGCCTCAGAGTCGGAGTCGCCTCGGAGTCGGAGTCGCCTCGGAGTCGGAGTCGTCTCGGAGTCGTCTCGGAGTCGGAGTCGTCTCGGAGTCGAGTTGGAGTCGTCTCGGAGTCGGAGTCGTCTTGGAGTCGGAGTCGTCTCGGAGTCGAGTCGGAGTCGTCTCGGAGTCGGAGTCGTCTCGGAGTCGTCTCGGAGTCGTCTCGGAGTCGGAGTCGTCTTGGAGTCGAGTCGAAGTCGGAGTCGTCTCGGAGTCGGAGTCGTCTCGGAGTCGATCGTCGGAGTCGTCTCGGAGTCGGAGTCGTCTCGGAGTCGTCTCGGAGTCGGAGTCGGAGTCGTCTCGGAGTCGGAGTGTCGGAGTCGGTCGGAGTCGTCTCAGAGTCGGAGTCGTCTCGGAGTCGTCTCGGAGTCGGAGTCGTCTCGGAGTCGGAGTCGGAGTCGTCTCGGAGTCGGAGTCGTCTCGGAGTCGTCTCGGAGTGGAGTAGTCTCGGAGTCGGAGGAGTCGTCTCGGAGTCGGAGTCGTCTCGGAGTCGGAGTCGTCTCGGAGTCGGAGTCGGAGTCTGAGTCGTCTCGGAGTCGGAGTCGTCTCGGAGTCGAGTCGGAGTCGGAGTCGTCTCGGAGTCGGAGTCGTCTCGGAGTCGAGTCGGAGTCGTCTCGGAGTCGGAGTCGTCTCGGAGTCGGAGTCGGAGTCGTCTCGGAAGTCGGAGTCGTCTCGGAGTCGGAGTCGTCTCGGAGTCGGAGTCGTCTCGGAGTCGAGTCGGAGTCGGAGTCGGAGTCGTCTCGGAGTCGTCTCGGAGTCGGAGTCAAAAAAATGCGTGGGGCTCCGCGCAATTTCTATGTCTAGCCAGGTACAGCTAAGCAGCTGGGGGCTGGAATCCGCAGCGCAGGGATGCCCAAGCTTTCTGGGCACCCCCCGCTGCAAATTTCAGCCCGCAGCCGCCCCAGAAGATGGCGCGTTCATTGAAGCGCCATCCTCTGGCGCTAAACCCCGCTCTTCCAGCGGCCCTGGTGGCGGTGGCACGCTGGGTAATAGAGGTTAGGGCCAGCTTTGTATTATCAGCTGGCCCTAAGCCCGAAATTTATGGCGGTCACGCCAATATTAGACATGACCGCCATGAATTTCTATTAAATTGTTTTAAAAAAAACACAACACAGAGAAATTTTTTTATTAGAAATAAAAAAAAAAGCCATTAGAGACTCCATCTTTAATTAAAAAAATCCTCTTCCGTCCGACGTAGTCCAAAACGCGATGTCCTCTCTGCTACATCCCCTGTGCATAGATATAGATGTATATGCACAGGGAATGAGCAGACTGAGAACAATCTCAGCTCTGCTACATCATCTCTGTGCACAGACATTCATGTCTGTACACAGGGAATGAGCAGACTGAGAACAATCTCAGCACTGCTACATCAGGCAGCAGGCAGGCTCTAGGACCCTGCAGCAGCCAGCACACAGAGAAGACAGGACTCTTATCTGTGCGAGTTTCCCAGCGATTACAGTTGCAAAGTAAACGAGTCCAATGCAAATAAATGAAAAAACTAGGATTGCTTCAGGCTGAAGCTTCCTAGACACATCTGCGATTTGTAAATCTCACACTACTCGCTATTACTCGCTTCCCCATTCATTAACATTGGACTCGCTAGACTCGCAACGAGTAGCGAGTCCTGTGCTCGGACTCGCTAGAGTCAAGCGATTCCGAGTAATTTAGGATTCGCCCATCACTACTATGGAGGAAAACTCGCTCACCAGGAGACTTCATCCATTATAAATTCATGCTAAAAACCTACAACTCTGCCCTTCACCTCGCCAAACAGACCTACTTCACCACCCTGGTCTCCTCACTAGCCAACAACTCAAAGAAACTTTTTGACACCTTTCACTCTCTCCTCAGTCCGAAAGTGCAGGCTCCTATCACTGACCTCTGTGCTGATGATCTGGCCTCTTACTTCACAGAGAAAATAGAAAACATCCGTCAGGAAATCAGCTCCCAACCTTCAAGTGTTTCTACTCCCATCTGTCCCCACATCCCCTCTGGCTCACTCTCCATTTTTGACCCAGCCACAGAAGAAGAAGTCTCCAGGCTCCTCTCGTCCTCACGTCCCACTACATGCACCTCTGACCCCATTCCCTCCACCTACTACAGACCCTCTCTCCAGTGGTCACCAGTCACGTAACCACAATCTTCAATCTCTCCCTCTCTACTGGCATCTTCCCCTCCTCCTTCAAACACTCTATTATTACTCCACTACTAAAGAAAACATCCCTTGACCCATCCTGCACAAATAACTACAGACCTGTCTCCCATCTCCCCTTCATCTCTAAACTCCTGGAGCGCCTGGTCTACACCCGCCTCACCCATTACCTTGCCACTCACTCTCTTTTAGATCCATTGCAGTCTGGCTTCCGCCCCTTACATTCTACAGAAACTGCCCTTATTAATGTAACCAATGACCTTCTGACAGCAAAACGTAATGGTGACCACTCTCTGCTTATCCTTCTTGACCTCTCTGCGGCTTTTGACACTGTTGACCACCATCTCCTACTCGCTATGCTGCACTCCATTGGCATCAAGGACACGGCTCTCTCCTGGTTCTCTTCCTATCTTTCTGACCGCTCTTTCAGTGTATCATTCTCTGGCTCCACTTCCTCCCACTATTGGGGTCCCTCAGGGTTCAGTCCTTGGCCCTCTCCTCTTCTCTCTCTACACAGCCCCGATCGGACAGACCATCAGCAGATTCGGCTTCCAGTACCATCTTTATGCTGATGACACACAACTATACACTTCAGCCCCTGACCTTACCCCTGCTCTAATAAAGAACACCAATGACTGTCTAACCGCAGTCTCCAATATCATGTCCGCTCTCTATCTGAAATTCAACCTTTCCAAAACAGAACTTCTTCTGCTCCCACCCTCTGCCAACCTCCCTAAACCTGACATCTCTCTCTCGGTGTGCGGCACCACGATAACGCCCAGTCAGCAGGCTCGCTGTCTCGGTATTTTTTTTTTAAACCAGTAGTATTTTATTGAGTTTATAAAACATCATGGGATACAGAAAAGAAAAAAAAACAAGGGTACAGTGGTTCCAAACAAGGACTTTCGTCCGATGGTGAATTACAGCATTCAAAATGCAGACAGCACCCAAGAGACCAATTTGGGTTGGTATTTCAATAACATGAAAAACATCACATATCAAACTGGGGTGATTATACCAGGAGGGGAAATGTCTACCCCAATAACAAGGGGAGAGAGAATGGGGAAAACATGGAGATGGGACATGGAAGGGATGAACAAGGGAGGGGGGGGTAATAGAGGAGATATGGGGAAAGATGATTGGGAGAAGGAGGAGAAAATGAAGGGGAGGGGGAAGGGAGGAGGGTGGTAGGATGGGTGGGGAGGGGGGAAGGGAGAGGATGGAGGGGGGGGAAGCTTGTGCTATGTACGGACAAGCAGGCAGGCAGCCGTCAGCTCGACGGACCTCATATATCGGTCTTAAAAAGAGAATCCATAAGTATTTTCAGAAAATCATTGTCAAGTTAAGTTAGTGAGAAACAAACACAGACATCTCGTTGCATTTTAAGAGCGGAATGCGATCGTGTTATGTTTTGAGGAGGACCACGGGTCCCACCACGTCAGAACCTTTGCTTGTCTCTTAGCGGTATGGGCAAGAAAAAGTTCGTGTTGGAAGTGAGAGTTCAGTGAAGAGCAAAGATACTCAATATTCGGGACCTGGGGCGTTCTCCAATGTCTGGAGATGCATAACCTTGCGGCAAGGAGGACATTGGCCGTAATAGGACGAATAGGAGTGGGCCACTCCTCCAGGCCTAATCCTAGAAGAGCCAGTTGCGGTGTTAAGGCAAAAGAGACACCCGTCAGGGAGATCAACAAGCTTTCAACTCTTTTCCAGAAGGCCCGGATTTTCGGACAAAGCCACCAAACATGTATGGTTGAACCGGTTTAGGTATACAGTTTCCAACAGGAGGGGGAATTAGGTGGCATCCGCACCCTTGAATTTGGACATCTTCAGTGGAGTGGTGTACCAGTTCATTTGTAGTTTTTTTAACTGCTCCAGGTGATTAATGCAGTGAGTAAATGCTGTGGCTTGTACTGAGGCACGTTGCCACTCCTCTAGAGAAGCCTCAAACTGAAGGTCACGTTCCCAGGTGAGCATGTACGGTAGTTTTGCATTATGTTTGAGAGAAGACAAAGCATCATAGCAGACGGCCACTCCATGATCATTAGAATGTTGCGATTTGAAGTGGGCTCGGAGAGACCCATCACCTGATCCAGGCTGGAAGGAAGGGATGTGTAAAGAGGAAATAAGGTGTCTCAGCTGTAAAAATTTGAAAAAGGTGGTGAGGGGAACGTCGAATCTGTCAACCAGTTCAGAAAAAGGCCGGACTCCACCTTCATCTAAGACCTGTCGAAGAAAGATCAGGCCTTGCTCTCTCCATGAGGTGAAGGAGAGGGAGTCTACCATAGGTTCCAAAGAATGTAGCGAGATTGCGTGGACTAGAAAGGACATAAGATTTCGTTTGTAACGTTCCCACACTCGTAGGAGGGCGGCCATTGATTTCAGGATCAAAGAGTCACACTGTCGTCTGAGTAGGTTAATTTCTAGAAGAACACGGGTAGAGGTGCAAATTCGCTTTCAATTTGTAACCAAAGATGGTGTGTGGTATCATTGGTC
This sequence comes from Allobates femoralis, assembly GCA_033576535.1. Taxonomy (NCBI): domain Eukaryota; kingdom Metazoa; phylum Chordata; class Amphibia; order Anura; family Aromobatidae; genus Allobates; species Allobates femoralis. The sequence goes on along the minus strand of JARQOC010000008.1, from coordinate 75,985,852 downwards.
CACCATGCCTTGGCTATTGCCAACTGAGTGGCGTGATAGTAGGCTGCGATGTCTGGGACTCCCATGCCTCCCCGACGGGTAGGTACCGTCAGGACAGTGATACCTATACGGTGAGATTTCCCTTGCCAGATGAAGCGGCCTATTAGGGATTGAAAAGAGTCTAGAGTTTTTTTAGGACTGAAGAGTGGGAGACATCTCAGTACATAAAGAATTTTAGGCAGGTATGTCATTTTAATTATCTGGATTCTGGCGATCCACGACAGGGCCAGAACCGAGTGTGACTCCAGGCCTCCTTTAATAGAGCGGTAAAGCACATCCATGTTGCTCCTCACGATCTTACTTGTGTGTGTTATCTGGATCCCCAGATAGGGCATGCCCCGCGGCGACCAAACGAATGGGAATTGGGATTGGAGTAGATCCTGCAGATGCCGGGAGATATTGACTGGGTATAGTAGGGACTTTGAAGAGTTCAACTTATAGTAGGATGCAGTAGCGAACTCCTTCAAAATTTCCACAATACGCTGAATGGTCTCTGGCACTTCTGTGCAAATGAAGATAACATCATCAGCGTATAAGCCAATCTTGTGCTCTACCTTTCCCACACGAGGGCCATGCACCATAGGATCCTCTCTCACCCTGGCCGCCAATGGTTCAATGACGAGAGCAAAAACCAATGGCGAAAGGGGACAACCCTGTCGGGTGCCATTAGAAATGGGGAAGGGTGCGGAGAGAAATCCCGATGCTCTGACCCTCGCATTCGGAGTGGTGTATAAGGCCATAATAGCGGCCTTAAAGGCACCCTCAAATCCAAACCTGTGCAGAACCTCCTCCAAGTATCCCCAGTGCAACCTGTCAAAAGCCTTTTCGGCGTCAAGTGAGAGGAATGCACTGGGAATTTTGTCCCGTTCAAGAAGCTCCAGAAGATCTATTATTCTCCTGGTACCGTCCGATGCCTGCCTAGCCGGGACAAACCCCACCTGTTCCGGACCTACCAAAGAGGGTAAGACCAGCATTAGCCGGGTAGCTAGGAGTTTTGCGTAGAGTTTTAGATCGCAATTGAGCAATGCGATTGGTCGAAAATTCGCCGGAGTTGTTTGGGATTTACCAGGCTTCGGGAGTGTAGTTATCACTGCCTCTAGGCCCTCCGAACGGACCCTGCCGCTAGACCACCAGAAATCAAACAAACTTAGCAAGTGAGGAGATAATTGTGAGGCAAAGGTAGTGTAATAGGCGTAAGAAAAGCCATCTGGGCCAGGGGCGGAATGCTTTGTCATAGATTTGTCCAATACAGAGAAATGCTGGGCACTCACTAGCATTAGGTCGACGTCACATCTGTGACTAAGTCCTGCAGGTACGGTCGTGTGGTGCAGGCGGAACAGCAATTATCCAGTATTAACAAAACAGAGGAAATAAAGCCGCACTCACCGACCGAAGATCATTTACGTCTCTTTATTCACAGTCCATCTTCATACAAGAACCGTGTTGAGCAGGGAGGGGGTGCAAGGGAGGCGGACGACGGTTACACCGTTTCGCGGCCTTATGCCGCTTCTACGGGTCCGTAGAAGCGGCATAAGGCCGCGAAACGGTGACTGTATGAAGATGGACTGTGAATAAAAGAGACGTAAATGATCTTCGGTCGGTGAGTGCGGCTTTATTTCCTCTGTTTTGTCATAGATTTTATTGTGTCCTGAATTTCCCTATTTGTGAAGGGATTATTAAGAGAGAGAAGCTGCTGGTCAGACAATCTGGGCAGTTGGGCCTGGTCTAAGAAGTGCTTAATAGATTTCGGGGGTCGGTTGGGGTCTGGAAGGATCATCTTGGAGATTGTATAGTGATAAATAATAAGTTCAAAATTCCTCCGCAATCTGGTAAGGATTTCTAATAGTTGTGCCAGCAGAGGTGATTAAATGGGTAATTTTGGCTAGGTCCTGTTTTTTCTTGATCCGTTTGGCTAGTACTGAGCCCGCCCTGTCACCTAGGCCATAGTACTCAGCTTTCAGCTTCTGCAATCCAAATTCTACTTTAGTTAGTAAACATGATCGCAAGGAGACCCGAGTGGCGATCAGTTCCTTAAGAGTAGAGGTGTCGGGCGTTTGCTTGTGGCGATTCTCCAGCTTAGCAATTTTGGCTGTGAGAAGTTTGATGTGAGCCTCACTTTTCTTTTTAAGTCTAGAAGCCATTTGGATTAAGGCGCCTCGGATGACCGCCTTAAGGGCCAACCAGTTCAGTTCAGGGTCTGTGTCCCTCCCTTCATTTAGAGAGAAGTAGTCAGTAATACAGGCCGTGATATGGTTAATATTGTCCGGGGAAGCCAGGAGGTGTTCATTTAATCTCCATAATGAAGTCGGTGAGACATGTGAGGAGTCCGAGACACAAAGGGATACAGTGGCATGGTCTGACCAGGTGATATTGTCTATCGAGGATGATAGGCACCGAGACAGGAGTGGATCATTGACCAAGAAATAGTCTAGTCTCGCATATGTTTGGAACCTTGGAGATTGGTAAGTATAGTCCCTCTCCTCCCCGTGGGAGTACCGCCATATGTCATGTAGATGGTAATTCGATATTAGGAGGAGCAGTCAAGTCTTTTGTGAACTGGAAGGTTGAAATCGCCCGCAATCACCGTCAGGCCAGACGTGATGGAGGCCAGCTTCGGGAAAAGGGAACGAAAGAACTTGCGTTGCCCTGCATTTGGGCCGTACACTGACACCAGAGAGTATAGGACGTTATTAATTAGACCCTTCATCACCAAATATTTACCCTGCGGGTCTGAGATAGTGTCAACCAGTTGGAATGAGAGGGATTTATGTAAGAAAATTGCCACACCAGCTTTTTTAATATTTGCATTGGCAAAATATTGGTGCGGGTATTGCCGTGAGGCCATACGGTGATTATCTTCTTTCAGGAGATGTGATTCCTGAATCAAGATCACATCACCTCTCGTTTTCCTCAACTGGGACCATACCAGAGAACGTTTAGCAGGTGAATTCAGCCCGTTAACAATGGTTGAAATAAATTTGATGGTCATGATGGATCTCTCCGAAGTACCACTCTGTATGAATAGGCAGAATAATACAAAAAGTTTAGCAACAAGATACGCTATGGTTTCCCCAAAGGCCCGTGGCCGGACCGCCTGGCGTGCTGCCTCGCACCGCACAAGCAAACAGAAAGGGCAAGGGAGGGAAGGTGGAGGGGGTGGGTAAAAGGGAGGGGGGGAACAAGGGATTAATGTACTTTTATACACCTATTTACAAATTACTCAGTTTAGGTGAGACTCTTCACAATAAGAGCCACACCATTTATCCCGTCACAGATTTCTTGAGCAATACCTGAGCAAAGGAGGAAAGGAAGGAAAGAATCAAGAAGTAAAGGAAGAGAGGTAGTATAGGGATGAAGAGTCAGAAGGTAAAACGAGATTTTAGGTGCTTGAGATAGAGTGAGAAGCACCAGTGCTGGGGCCAGCCAGTGAAAAATATAAAGAAGGAAGTGAGAAGGGGTCTGGGTTAGGAGATATTCCGGAGAGGGGAAGGAGTAAGCGAGGAAATGTGTGTTTATGGAGGAGAAGAAAGTTGGGGGTCAGAGGTGTAGAGTGGAAAACAAAGGGAGTGAAAAAAGAAGGAAAAAGGAAAATACTGATAGAGAGGGTGAGGGAGGAAATAAAGCAGGATGGACTGACTAGAGGGGGAGTTTGAAGTTGGTCAAGATGAGAGGGAAATATAAGGAAGGAGAAGTATGTAATTAGTAAGGGAGAAGAGAAAATCACTACAGGTGCAGTAAGAAAGAAGAAATATGAAGAAAAAGCACAGGAAATAGGTTCCCGCAGGCAAGGATCCGAGGAAAGCTGTGAGCGAAGGCCATATACATCACCGGTCAGGTCACATTGGAGCTTTTCACTCCGGATTCAGGACTCTCACTGACGGCAGGCCCTGGGAGAGATCCTCTCCCCGTTCCTCTGGCGGTTGGACTGGGACAGATGAGGCAGGGTCCGGCTCGGGCTGTAAACCCCAGGAACGTAGCAGGTCTTCCGCCTCTCTCAGCTGCGGACAGACATGTGACAGGTTGTCCTTCTTTATGATGAGCTTCATCGGATAACCCCATTTGTAGTCGATTCCTTGGTCTCTCAAGTTCTTAGTAACAGTTTGAAAGGCTCTTCGTCTGGACAGGGTGCCGGCCGAAAGGTCGGGATAAACTGAGATATGCTGGTATGGCTCAGGAATCACAGTCCCATTGCGGAGTGCTCGCATAAAGTCTTCCTTCATCTCAAAAAAGTGCACCCTCGCCAGCACATCCCTGGGAACAGATGGGTCCAAGGAAGAGGGTCTGGTGAGACGATGAATACGATCCACCACAACCTCCCCTGGTGTCAGTGAGGGTAAGAGTGCAGCCACAAATGCTTGGAGTAGAGGACGTAGCTCACTGGATGGGACTGATTCTGGAATGCCCCTCATCTTAATATTATTACGCCTAGACCTGTCTTCCAGGTCTAGGGTTTTGAGGACAGTCCGCTCCATTTTAGCTTGGAGAGCTTCATGTGCGTCCAGGAGGCTATTATGTGAACGCACCAGTTCCCCCATCTTCTCCTCCAGGTGCGTGGTGCGGCTTGTGAGGTCCGTGACTTCCCCTCTCAGCCCCGCCGTCATGGCCTGCATGTCGCTCTGTAGGGAGGTCCGGAGGCCCGCCAGGAGCTCTCTCATGGCTGCGTGTGATACCGGTGCTTCTGGAGAGGGCCCAGAGGGTGTAGAGCCCGAGGAGGAAGCAGAGAGGGACGCTATGGATCCGCGTCTGGAAGTACGGGTGGAGCGTGGAGAGGAGGGGGGAGGTTGCGGCGCCATTTAAGCTCCTTTACCTTGATGTTCTTGCAGCCGCGGGAAGAATGAGGAAAGACCGCGGGTTTGTTGTCTGTGAGGCTGGCGGACTCGGCCCATCAGGTGCCTGACCTCTAGAGGAGTCTGTCCGGAGATATCTGGGGCAGTGTGATCGGGATGTGGAGCTTTAGCGTCGCTGTAATGCCTGCGGGACCTGGAGCTCCTGATTTAGGCAGCCATCTCCACCATGCGCCAGTCCGCTCCATTTTAGCTTGGAGAGCTTCATGTGCGTCCAGGAGGCTATTATGTGAACGCACCAGTTCCCCCATCTTCTCCTCCAGGTGCGTGGTGCGGCTTGTGAGGTCCGTGACTTCCCCTCTCAGCCCCGCCGTCATGGCCTGCATGTCGCTCTGTAGGGAGGTCCGGAGGCCCGCCAGGAGCTCTCTCATGGCTGCGTGTGATACCGGTGCTTCTGGAGAGGGCCCAGAGGGTGTAGAGCCCGAGGAGGAAGCAGAGAGGGACGCTATGGATCCGCGTCTGGAAGTACGGGTGGAGCGTGGAGAGGAGGGGGGAGGTTGCGGCGCCATTTAAGCTCCTTTACCTTGATGTTCTTGCAGCCGCGGGAAGAATGAGGAAAGACCGCGGGTTTGTTGTCTGTGAGGCTGGCGGACTCGGCCCATCAGGTGCCTGACCTCTAGAGGAGTCTGTCCGGAGATATCTGGGGCAGTGTGATCGGGATGTGGAGCTTTAGCGTCGCTGTAATGCCTGCGGGACCTGGAGCTCCTGATTTAGGCAGCCATCTCCACCATGCGCTCGGCCACGCCTCCCTGCCTCGGTGTTTTGATGGACACTGATCTCTCCTTCACCCCATACATACAATCTCTCACCCGCTCCTGTCGCTTGCACCTGAAAATTATCTCCAGAATTCGCCCTTTCCTCACCATGGAAACAACTAAAACCCTCACTGTGGCCCTGATTCATTCCCGCCTTGACTACTGTAATTCTTTATTAGCTGGCCTCCCCCACAGTAAGCTTTCCCCCAGAGACAAGGGCAGAAGGGGAAAAAAAAAGCATATTTCTAAGGTACAAAGTAGATGGGAGAATATGTTATACCATCAAAAGACATTAGGGGCATACAGTCAGCTTGGATACAGTGGAGGTTAGATACATCACTATGAAGTCTCTTTCCGTACCATCCGTGCTTTCGCTCCCTGTCTCTCCCTTAGTCTCTCACTCTGTCTGTCGCTCTTTGTTTCTGTTTCTCACACTCTGTCTCTTCCTCTCTGTCTCTGTATCTCGCTATGTCTCTGTCTCTCTTTCTCTGTCTCTCGCTCTCTGTCTCTGTTTCTCACTCTGTCTCTCGAGCTCTGTCTCGCTCTCCCTCTCTGTCTCTCGCTCTCTGTCTGTCGCTCACTCTGTGTCTGTCGCTCGCTCTCTGTCTCTCACTCTCTGTCTCTCGCTTTCTGTCTTTGTCTCTTGCTCTCTGTCTCTTGCTCTCTGTCTCTCACTCTCGCTCCCGGTCTCTCGCTACCTGTCTCTCGCTCTCTATCATTGCTCTCTGTCTTTCACTCTCTGTCTCTCGCTCTCTCTCCGTTTCTTGCTCCCTGTCCTAGCTCTCTGTCTCTCACTCTTTGTCTCTGTCTCTCGCTCTCTGTCTCTCGCTATCTGTCTCTCGCTATCTGTCTCTTTCACTCGCTCTATGTCTCTGTCTCTCGCTCTGTATCTCGCTCTCTGTCTCTCGTGCTCTGTTTCTGTCTCTCGCTCTGTCTCTGTCACTTGCTCTCTTTCTCTGTTTCTAGCTCTCTGTCTCTTGCTCTCTGTCCCTGTGTCTCTCACTCCCTTTCTCTCGCTCTCTGGCTCTAGCTCTTGCTCTCACTCCCTGTCTCCCTGTATCTACACAGCACTATACTCTATATACAGGTCGACACTGGATGCTGTATTTGTGTATCTATATACTGTATGTATATAGTATGAACCTGTATATACAGTAGAGTGCTATCTGTGTATACAAGATATACAGCTGGCAGTCTCTGCATATGGCCAGCAGTCTCTGTGTATATGTCCTGCACAGTCTCCAATGTGTATACATCTTGTAGCAGTCACTAATGTGCATACAACCCGCAGCAGTCTCCAATGTGCATTTTTCCTGCAGCAGTCTCGATTGTGCATTTGTCCCTGCAGCCGTTTCCATTGTGCTTTTGTTCCGCAGCAGTCTCCATTGTGCATTTGTCCTGTAGCAGTCTCCATTGTGATTTGTCCCGCAGCTATCTCCATTGTGCATTTGTCCCGCAGCCATTTCCATTGTGTATACAGCTAGCAGCCATCTCTATTGTGTATTCTCTATTGTGTATACAGCTATTATGTATTCAGCCCACAGCAGTCTCAAATGTGTATGTGTGTAATATATAATACAGAGAGAGAGTGTAAAAAAAAAGGAAAAACAGCACAAAAATATAGAAAAAAGTGGACTTTATTGCCCAATGTGTGGCCACCCCATCGGGCAATAAAGTCCACTTTTTCAATTTTTTTGTACTGTTTTTCCTTTTTTTTACCCTATTGTGAGGAACCATCTGGATTGCTGGTTGGGAAAGCTTTGCACATAAATAGAACTAATTTTTGGTGCTGTTCCAATTTTTCACTATAACTATAATGTATGTTTGGGTGGAGGTGGAACTGGGGTAGGGGCTGGACGGAGTCGCAGGGGTGGCCACAAAATTTTGGCAGTAAGTGGCTCCAAAATTCCTAGTGGCAGCCCTGTGGGCAGGGTATATAGGGAGTGTTTATAATCCTCCATTTAAAATGCACAAGGCACAACGCAAGAGATGAGGTACTGGACGTGATGGTGCATGCAGAGGTCAAGGCCATTGGCAAGCTACAATTGTGCCACAACAAACACCCACATCTCGCCCGACCTTTCTGTCTCAATCCTAAGGGACTGCAGCACACCACTATTAAACCCAAACCAGTGTCAAAAGGTTGTTGGTTGGATAGCGGATAATGCTTCCAGTCAGTTTGCCACCACCACAACCATACTGTCTTCCACATGGTCAAGTCTCAGTAGCCGTGAGTCTGGACTAGCATATTCCTCACCAGCCCTATGCAGGGCTTCCAAAAATTGGTAGGCACTCCGATGGCCCTTGGAAGAGATGTGGAGGAGGGCCTCATAAAAACAACAATCTCATTACAAAAGAAGTGGGTTTCCTATACTTGTAATGTCCATGCACTAAGTATGGACTGAGAAACATTTACCACTGGGGGGTGTACATGAATATACTGCATACCTTATTTTTTTTGTTACGGGCATCATAAACAACCTTTAACAATATTATGTGGGTGTTGCATCATGGACCACGGTCACCCCGGTGATATGGTGGTGGCGGATGAGGAGGAGGAGGACTAGAGCAAATAGCCAAAATCAGGAAGCATATACCCATGTGTGGGTGTGAAGAGGGGCATGGGAGTATACCTCCCCAAAAAGACACTGGGTTTGAGTTTATATTACGCTGCTATCATTTGGTGGTGTTGAAAAGTCTGGCCCAATCGAGCCCTTGTTTATTTTGATAAGAATCGGCCTTTCAGCATTTTCAGTTGACAGGCGGGTGCGCTTATCAGTAATGATTCCCCCTGCGGCAATAAAAACCCGCTCTGACAAAACGCTAGTGTCAGGGAAGGCCAAGACTTCCAAGGCATAGAGAGCCAGTTCATGCCACGTGTCCAGCATGGATACCCAATAATTATAATGCACAGAGGAATCACGGAGGACATTGGGAAGATGCTGAAGGAGTACCTTGCTGACCGTACCAAACATTGCACTCCTTGTGAGAGTACCCTATGGCTCAGGGCCTGTTCCATGGGAGGGGATGAAAAAACTCTCCCAGAAATTTGAGAGTATTCCCCTGCCTCTGCTGGATTGTAGTTGTGTCTCTCTCAACTGTACTCCTTGGTTGTCCACTGAATTGTGACCTATGCCGCCAGCGTTTTCAGAAGGGAATTTTTTTTAATAATCTCACGAGAACCTTCTGGTACTGCCCCATTTATTTACGCCTGTGTGCCTCAGGAATAAGAGATATACAGTTCTCCTTATAGCGTGGGTCTAAAAGTGTCACCAACCAGTAATGACTGTCACCCAAAATTTTGAGACAGCCAAAGCAGTTGGTGACTTTCTAACATGGGCAAAAAGGCAGTGTATTTCGATGAGCAGATCTGACAGCTGGGACAGGTAGGATTTAAGAAACCGCTGAACCACGAGTTTGAGCACATGGGCAAAGCATGGGACTTTTGTGAGCTCGCCTTGCCTCAGAGCCGCCACCAGGTTCCAGCCATTGTCACACAAGACCATGCCTGGCTGTAGGTTCAGCCGTGTGAAAGACAGATCTGCCTGCTCTTTTAGAACTGTCCACATTTCCTCAGGATTGTGCAGTTTGTCACCTACGTATATTAACTTCAGCACAGCCTGCTGCCGCTTGGCCGAGGCAGTGCTGCAGTGCTTCCAGCTTCTGACTGATGTGGAGGGTGAAGAGGAGGAGTCTGAGGAGGATGACGTGCAGGAGCTTTAGACTGTGGGGGCAACTGATTGAGTTACGGTCCACAATCCTTGACGTCATAAGGAAGTCTGGAGACTTGGTCTCGGCTTCTACTATGTTAACCAGTGTGCTGTCAACTAAACGTACCATCCCTGCCTACAAGCACTTGTCCACATGTCCGTGGTTAGGTGAACTTTTCCAGTAACTGCATTATTAAGGGCATGGCTAATGTTTTGGGACACGTGCTTGTGTAATGCGGTTGTAAGGCGAGGGAGAAATAGTGGTGGCTGGAGACCAAGTAACGAGGAATGGCTGCCACAATCAGGTTGCAGAATGTTTCTGTCTCCACTTGCCTAAAAGGCAACATTTCGAGCACAAGCAGTCGCAAAATGTGGAAATTGAGTAGTGTTGCCTGTGGGGCGATGGCTGTGTATTTGCGCTTGCATTCCAAGGACTGTGGTATGGACAACTAAATGCTGCGCTGGGACAAGGACTTGGACGTGGTTGCTGATGGTGGTATTTCTGATTGTGCAATCACAAGTGCAGAACAGGAGGCATCTTCGCATACACTATGTACAGGGGATTGCCTTGCATGCACAACAGTGGAAGAAGCAGTGGTGTTACCCGCAGACACTGCTCTTTAACCCTGGGGTTCGACCTGCAAAGTCGGGTGCTTTGCTGCCATGTGCCTGATCATGCTGTTAGTGGTCAGGCTGGTAGTTTTGCTACCACTTCTGATGCTGGCATGGCAGGTAGTGCAAATGGCCTTTTTGGAATTATAGGCAGAGTCCTTAAAAAACAGCCAGACTCGGGAAGACCTAACAGTTGTACAGGCAGCTTTTGTCGTATTGGAGTTAAGGGGAACGGTTGCCCACCTTCTGTCTGCAGCCATAATACTACTTCTTCCTGCCTGTTGGGGTGTTATGCTTACCCCTGTGCACAGTTGTCCTCGCTCTGCATGTCCTTCTGCCAGGTTGGATCAGTTACTATATCATCTATCACGTCGTCTTCCACTTACGCACCCTTGTCCTCCTCGTGACTTTCTGGAAATTGTGCCATCATCATCCACCTCTTGTGACACTTTCCTACCATCGCCTTCATGCGACCGTGGCTGCTCAAATTGCTACATACGCTACATACGATTTCCTCTTGTCCCACTTCAAGAGGAGCGGGCGAGAGGCAGAATCTATAAATGGAAAAATGAACAGCTCTTCAGAGTGTTCAAATGTGAGATCAGTGTTGTCCGGGCACTCGGCATAGTGGAATGAAGGAGGATCAAACACTATGGGAGACCAACTTCCTAATAATGGGAACATTATTTAATGAGGCCCTCCTCCACGTCTCTTCAAAGGGGCATCTGAGTGCCTCCTAATCTTTTTGTAAAAAATCTTTAATGTAATAAAATATAATACACCAACACTGTCTCACAAGTGAGTATGAGCCCTTAACATTTTCCCCAGGAAATCAATTTTGGTTTAGTTTTTTTTTATTGTGAGTCCGTAATATTGGTGTAATACTCAGACAACATTGTTTACAGCAGTGACATGGGAGTCAGAAATGCTTAAAGGGGTCTTCCCCATGCTGTTCCCTTGTCATTTGAGCACTGTTCTTATGCATTTGTGACTTTTTTAGGGTTTATCCAGGCTGCCAGTGGTGCCATCAGAAAAATGCTTGGGCTTCCTATAGGTTAACATTAGTCTTTGTGCTTGGGTCGAGCACCCGAGCATCTCGATATGCTCGACACGAGCATCGATCACCCAAGCATTTTACTGCTTGCTCATCACTAGTCAAAGAGTCTAACCCTTTTCTTTTCCAATCCATAAGAGCAGTCAGTTTACAATTTAGACTTTCTCACGTACACAATGCTATTATTGTAATACACAGGATATTACAGAATTTACACCTGGTGGAAACCATTCCCTTAGGTCAGGTTTCATGGTCACGGAGTACATATAACTCCACTCCAATACATTCCTCTGGATGAAAGATAATTAATAGGGATCTTATTTTACATGCACATACTTATTTATTAGTATTACTATTGTTACTGTTATTGTGACTGTTATTTTGTTGCTTTATTTTATTTGTATTAGTTTAGCCTCATTTTGATGCAGTGATATTTGTAATAGTGGATAAAAAGGATTTTGGGAAATGCTAGCACTATATGTAATAACGATGCTACAATCAAAATTATTGAAACCACATCTTCATTATACTTTGTGTATGTTGTTCTGCTTTGTGATTTTAGTTTCTTTTAGACTTTTACTATAGTCCTAAACAAATGGTAATGCACATAAAAAAATCTAGGCATGAAAGTATTCCTTTGTTGTTATTGTAGGTGTCCATGAATAATTACTATGGCAGTGGCTCTTTGGTCATATTAATGCCCATAAATTACAGTGAACACCTTAGCATCAGACTCATGAGTGGTAGACTAGTTTTATATCACAATATACCGTATGTAGATTAAATCTTCATCCATTATACAGATAACTGATTTGCAGTGGATAAATGGCTGTAGCTAATGTAATGGTGGGAAGTTTGGAAAAATGCTCACCTGTTATAGTATTGCATAACAGCTGTAAATAAATGGACTCGACTGCTTGTATTGCAGTAATAGCATGGTATTAAGGAGGATTGAGTCAGAAGGACACCAGATGGTGTCACATAACCAACAGACCTGTGACTTTAGCTAAAGCATGAAGATTGTGCAGTTACATAGCTCTCAGATGAGGGAGTTACTTAATGACACGTGATGACATGCACAGAAATAGACTAATCTGGTGTAGGCAGATAGTGCAGACTATATTACTTATTTCATTTCATCGATGACTATTTACAATCTGGTTACATTTGTTTTAGGGGGGAAATCAAGGATTGAGAAAATAAAGAGATTTAGGCTGTGTTCACACTGGGCGTTTTTGGGCTGTTTTTGCTCATCAGTTTTTGTAGCCAAAACCAGGAGTAGAGAAATCAGAGGAAAAGTCTAATAGAAACACGTCACCACTTCTGGATTTAATCACCCACTGCTGGTTTTGGCTACAAAAACTGTTGAGCAAAAACAGCCCAAAAACGCCCAGTGTGAACACAGCCTAACAACCAGTTCAGTGAACTGATATAGTTTATTTAGGGGTAAAACACAAAGAAACATGCAAGATATCAAAACATAGCATAAAAAAACAACTATTTAGAATTAATTAAGCAATTACCGGTTATATATACTAGATTCTTTGATAGGGCGTTGATCCAGGGAACTAGTCTGATTGCCGTATCTGGAGTCAGGAAGGAATTTTTTTCCCCAATGTGGAGCTTAGTGTTGCCACATGGGTTTTTTTTGCCTTCCTCTGGATCAACATGTTAGGCTATGGGTTGAACTAGATGGACTTAAAGTCTGCCTTCAACCTTAAAAACTATGTTACTATGTTACTATGTTACAATCATCTACACCTAGTGAATGAGAATGAGAGCAGTGTTGGTCTTGATCATGTTGTTGGCTTGTCAGAGAGGAGCACTTCCCACTGTCTATCCCATCTTTATCCTGTGTACCCTGCTTTACAGTTTTACTATGCACACAGTTAATGGAGCTTCACCTACTCAGCCCTAATTAGTAGATGGTGGACTTTCTATTAGTTACCCATCGTCCTACGATTTCCATATTTCCTTATACTTAGAACATTATGAACATTGATACTTATTTACACACACATACAGGTGCATCTCAATGAATTAGAATATTATAAAAAAGTTATTTTTTATCAGTAATTCAATACAAAAAGTGAAATGCATATATTATATAGAGTCATTACAAACAGTTATGTATTTCAAGTGTTTATTTCTGTAAATGCTGATGATAACAGCTTACAGCCAATGAAAACCCAAAGGTCATTTTGTCAGAAAATTAAAGTAGGGAGATGAACACATTGCCTACATATAGGAGAACATACATCCCCTCCTTTGCCTCATTTTCTGTATACAAACATGAATCAGCTTGAGATCTTTTAAGGCTAGGGTCACACTTACGTTTTTTTTTCAAAAGCCTGATCCGGTTTTGAGCTTTTTAAAAGCTCAAAACCGGAGCAAGAAATGCTCCTCATAGGAGCCTATTATAAAAACTGGATTGCTTTACAAGCAATCTGGTTACCGCCTCTGATTTTTCACGCAGGCTGCAGTTTTCAGAGCGGTTCTAAACCCCGCAATGCGGTAACCGCATTGCTCAGGATCTGTAATCCTGAGCAATGCGGTTACGTATATACTTTGCTTATCCCGACTGATAACACTTTGCTTATCCGGTGCAGTGTTTAAAAAGAATAAATATTATTAATAATTGTGGCCATAATGTCTCTAGGAGGTGCCCACCCCCTCTGGAGACATACCATCCACTCAGGTGGGCATATAATGTGTTAATTGCAGATGTACAGTAAGCTGACTCCTGTCGGCTCTGTACATTTTTATGAATAAAGCCGCCGGCTGTAGCAGGGCTGAGCAAACTGTACGGAAACCGGATTGCTCCGGATTACACATCCAGAGCAATCCGGTTACTGGATTGCGGCTTGTCGGAAGACAATTGCGTTCACCGCATCCAGATCTGGATGCGGTGAACGCAATTCTATGAAAAAGTGTGATCCTAGCCTAAATCCTTCATTCATCAAAACTTTGTTAATTTTCGAGTCCTTTTGCCGACTGCTTAAGTCCATAGAGAGATTTTTGCATTTTACAATGCTCTTCACCCTTTTAAATATACCGTATATACTCGTGTATAAGCCGACCCGTGTATAAGCCGACCCCCCTACTTTTGCCCCCAAAAACTGGGAAAACTTATTGACTCGCGTATAAGCCGAGGGTGGACTCCAGCACAGGTATACAACCCCCAGCAGTGAGGTATACAGCAGCCTCCCCAGTGGTAGTATACAGCAGCAGCCCCAGTGGTAGTATACAGCAGCCCCAGAGGTATATACAGCCCCAGAGGTATATGCAACCCCAGAGGTATATGCAGCCCCATATGCAGCCCCAGAGGTATATGCAGCCCCATATGCAGCCCCAGAGGTATATGCAGCCCCATATGCAGCCCCAGAGGTATATGCAGCCCCATATGCAGCCCCAGAGGTATATGCAGCCCCATATGTAGCCCCATATGTATATGCAGCCCCATATGTATATGCAGCCCCATATGCAGCCCCAGGGGTATATGCAGCCCCAGAGGTATATGCAGCCCCATATGCAGCCCCAGAGGTATATGCAGCCCCAGAGGTATATGCAGCCCCAGAGGTATATACAGCAGCCCTAGTGGTGTATACAGCAGCCCCAGTGGTAGTATACAGCAGCCCTTAGGTAGTATACAGCAGCCCCAGTGCTGTATACAGCAGCAGCCCCAGGGCTGTATACAGCAGAAGCCCCAGGGCTGTATACAGCAGAAGCCCCAGGGCTGTATACAGCAGAAGCCCCAGGGCTGTATACAGCAGAAGCCCCAGGGCTGTATACAGCAGAAGCCCCAGGGCTGTATACAGCAGAAGCCCCAGGGCTGTATACAGCAGCAGCCCCAGGGCTGTATACAGCCGCAGCCCCAGGGCTGTATACAGCCGCAGCCCCGGAGGTATACAGGCCCCCCCCTTGAGGTCTGAAAAATAAAAAAGAATGAATACTTCACCTGTCCGACGCCTTCTGCCGCTGTGCGATCCCCAGTTCCAAGTGAGGTCTCTTCTGACAGGACCTGTGGTGATGTCAGAGGGGCGTTCCCGGGCACTCGCGGTCATGTGATACATATCACATGACCGCGAACAGCCAATCAGCGCTGGGAACGCCCCGGGAACGCCCCCCCTCTGACGTCACCACAGGTCTTCTCAGTACACCTCACTGAATGAAGCCCGGGATCGCGTGTCGGCAGCTGCGGACGGCGCGACAGGAGACTGGTAAGTATGATATTCCTTTACAGGATGGGGGGGGCCCTGGAGCTTGATGGGGGGGGGCCTGTATACCTCCGGGGCTGCGGCTGTATACATATACTCGCGTATAAGCCGAGGGGGACTTTTCAGCCCAAATTTTGGGCTGAAAAAGTCGGCTTATACGCGAGTATATACGGTATCTCTCAGGTTGGCTCATGTACAACTCTTCTTCAATGTCACCATGTAGGAAGGCTGTTTTCATGTCAAAATGTCTCACTGTCATCTGTTGAACTGGAGCTATGGACATTAAAGTTCTGAATGTAGTTTGCTTCCCTGAGGAAGGTGCCAGGTGGGTCACCGAAACGCGTTGGAGTGGAAGAATAAAGATTAAGAATCTGCTTTATGAAACTCTGACTCTCATGTGAGTTTTCTTGGACTTGAGCAGCGCGGACCGTGACACCTTTTTTTCCATCATCTTTCTGGATATCACCACGTGTAAGTGGTCGGTGGAGGTCCTGCAGCAGCTGGAGTACTGATGCTCTTTAAATAGTTGTGGGGATCACAACTGTATCAGGTGAGTGGGTCCATAGCACCACCTCAACATCTTGTAGTGTCTCTAGTGATAGGGCACTATTGCGCCTCTTGTCCCCCACCCCTCTTGTATTTTTACCTTTTCTGGCCATCGCTTAGCTTAGAATGATACAGATTTCTCATGAGATAAAGTTTATTGCTGAGATTTCATTCTCATGCTCTTTCTGTAACTCATCTCACATCTGTGCAGTTGCACATTTGCATTTATGAACAATCTGGTCATCATCTACACTAAGGATGATAGTGCTTTGGGCTTTCTGATTATTCTCTAGCCAATCATCTGGTAATGGATGAGGCACTTGTTCCTGTGTATATTTCCATGTATCTTCTCTTATGAGCAGCATCTTCAGCTTGAATTTCCAGGACTGCTAGTGGTCATCTTCTTTATTGCTCTGTGCTGATTTTGCTATGGGGTTTTGTTGCTGTGTTACTCTAGGGTTCTGTGTCACTCTGACCCCATAACCTGTAGGAACAGTGCTCAACAATCAGGCGATATCGCCAAGGCAATTTTTTCCTGTTTTGGCATGCGACAGGGCGATAGTGATGGAAAGAGCAATTTCTGTGATTTCCCGTAGGCATGCCTCGGGGTGCTGTAGTCCGCTCAGATGTTGGGCTACACATCGTAGATGCGTGCCATTGGCCAGTGTGTGTGTTGCAGGAGCCACAATTGACGACACGAGCGTGTATTTGTGACAAACTCCGATAGACATTTGCGTCATGTATTAGCCAGCCTTCCAGAGCAGGTTGACTAATCGTAACGCAGTTGTGTTGTCCAATGAGCGTGTATGGGGTGTGTTGTAAACTACTGTGGCACGCCTATCTCCTCGCCACGCTGAACATGTACGTCCACATTGCCTTTGCAATTGTGACATGTGACGCGGTGAGTGAATGAGGCAAGATTGCTTCCGCTGTAGGTGAGGCGATTTCCGGAGCGACACATCACCTTAGCTTCAGGGCGATATTGCTGCGTGTGACGCCGCCATCGGCGATCTGAGGCGGGCACGAAAAAACGTGAGCATGCAAGTCATATCGCCACACATCGCCTGGCGAGATTGGATTCAAGATACGTCAGTGCACCGGAGGCAGCTTCGAGAATTTTTGCCTACCCAATGCATAGACAATCACACAGCATTGTTCGCCTTGCCGTACATCTGCCACAGTCACAACCACTTTATTTTCATGAAGATGCTTCTGTTGAGAACATTGCTGCCATGATGCATAGAAAATCAACTCTTATGGCCTACTTTGAGCTGAATGAGAATGACCCACATGCTCATGAATACTTCTACCGCCAAATTCCAGAGCACTATGTCTGGAAAGATGGTGCATGGGAAATTAGGCATAAACGTGGAGCAACAGTCATTGGAAGAATGTATACGGTCAGTATGAAAGATGAAGAACGCTACTATTTAAGGTTGTTGTTACTACATGTCAAAGGAGCAACAAGTTTTGAGCACATTAAGACCGTTAATGAAGTCGAGTACCCAACTTTTAAACAGGCAGCATTAGCCCTTGGATTACTTTTGGATGACAGTGTTTGGCGAAATACCTTACTGGACGCCTGTGTTCAAAACATGCCTGCACAGCTTCGGGATATGTTTGCTTACATATGTATCTTTGGTCCTCCTGCTCATCCATTGGAGTTGTGGCAAGAATTTAAAAAAGATTTTATAGAAGACTATATGCATATCACCCTAACAATGAGGACTGTGAGCATTGTGAAGGCTATGCAATGACAGATGTTTAAAATGTGTTAAAATTTCATGGCAAAAGCTTTAAGGATTTTAATCTACCACGCCCCAAAAGAAAACAACAACTACAACCACAATACGACAAAGACGAGGAGTTAAGAAGAGCCCAAGAAATGAAAGAAACTTTAAATCAACAACAACTTTTGGCCTATAATGCCATAAATGAAGCATTAGAGGATACAAGTCAGCAAGCTAAGTGCTTTTTCATTGATGGCCCAGGTGGCAGTGGGAAAACATACCTGTATGATTTATTAATTCGTCAAATAAGAGGAGAAGGAGAAACTGTGTCACCTGCTGCCAGTACTGGGATTGCAGCCAACTTACTGGAAGGAGGAAGAACCATCCATTCACTTTACGGGATACCAATTCCAATCAATGAAACATCCGTTTCCAGAATCAAAAATGATACTGATGCTGCACACCATTTGAAGAATACTAAACTTTTCATTATTGATGAGTCCACTATGCTATCTAAATACGCACTGCATGTCATTGACCAACTATTAAAGGATGTTATGACCAAAGATATCTCGAAGAAAAATAAAACACCCTTTGGAGGGAAAGTCATTGTTCTGGGAGGAGACTTTTGTCAGTGTCTTCCTATTATTCCTCATGGAACACGAACTGATATCGTAGAGAGCTGCATTAAATATTCCCGACAATGGCAGCTTTTCATTCAATTGCCACTACTTGACAACATGCGCTCTATTGATCCAGGATACAGCAGTTGGTTACTTCAACTGGGAAATGGACAATTGACCAATTATTATAACCTTGGAGATGATGTTATTGAAATCCCTCAAGATATGATTTGCACAGGCTCACTAATATTTGACATTTTTGGTGAAAACATTGTAATTGATGTCAATGACAATGAAAGCATTAATACTGCAGCATCACATGCCATTCTTTGCCCCAAAAATGACGATGTGGATCAGATCAACTCGAAGGTCATGGATTGCATTGCTGGAGAGTACACAGAATACATTAGTGATGATTCCATTGATCCGGACGAGACAGAGGACCCAGAGCAATACCCTGTTGAGTTTTTAAATTCACTTACACCCACGGGAATGCCATCTCATCGTCTGAAATTAAAAATCGGCACCATTGTCATGCTTTTGAGGAACTTCAACAGCAGAAAAGGTCTTTGCAATGGGACTCGCTTAATTGTCACCAGTTTGTTTGACAACATGATTCGAGCAAAAGTCACTACTGGGTCTGCTGGAGGAAATGTGGTTTTCATTCCCAGGATTGATTTGTGCCCATCAGAAACTGGCTTGCCTTTTAAGTTAAGACGTCGGCAATTTCCTCTGAAGCCAGCTTTTGCCATGACAATCAACAAATCCCAAGGACAAACACTTGAGAAAGTAGGGATTTTTTTGCCAGAACCTGTTTTTGGACATGGACAATTGTATGTGGCTTTTTCAAGAGTGAAAAGACGATCCGATGTAAAAGTGAAAGTGGTGGACACTCCAATCCAAGGCAAATTGCTGCCTAACAGTGACAAGTATTTACCAAAAATATTGTCTACAAGAATATTTTGCACTGAACTTTTCCCTATGAGTATTCTTCCGTTTATTTATCTTTTGAAAAAAAAAAAAAAAAAAATGTTAGTCTTTCAAATTTTATTATTTTATATACAGATTTCTACTATATTTTTGTGAACACACATTTAAGATAATATGAGAGATGTGTATCATCCACATTTCTACACTGGGTGATAGAAACCACTATTTAAAGCTCCAGCACTATACGTGCTGAGAGATTTAATTCTCATTCTTTACAGGGAGAGGTTTTTGTGAACAGCTAAGAGACGGGTGGGATGGCTGTTCACACACATCTCATTAGCAAGGTGTGTTACACATGTTTAGATAGATAGAGCCAAAAATAAATTATTCATTAGATTCTACCATGCCATTTTTCTTAGATTTTTTTCACATTATTGAGGAATATACTAAATGATAATAATTGTTCATGAAGGACTCACCGACTTCCCAGGTCTCCTATTATAAAATCAATTCTTCCAAATCTCAGGTTCTGGATTTTCATATTGATGAAACCCTGCTTCAATACCTTAAACAGGAATTTGATTTCTCCTGGATGGATAATACCATCTCCTATCTGAGGATCGTTCTTACAAAACCCCTAAAAGCAATGGTTCACTCCAACCTTTCAGCACTACACGTTTCTCTGTCCCTCGATTACCAACGACTCTCCAAAATTAATCTTTCGTGGTTGAGTAGAATTGAATCCTACAAAATGCTACTCTTCCCCAAATTTCTCTACATCATCCGCTCAATTCCCTTATTCATACCTAGAAGTTGGTTTTCGAAATTACAATCTCAATTACGCTCCTTTATTTGGCGCAGTAAACCCTCAAGAGTAGCGTCTTCCTCCCTACAACGCCATAAGCTATCCGCTGGTCTGGGAGTCCCTAACCTCTTTAATTATTATTTAGCAACTTTAATAAAGCAATCTCAACGCTGGTTTCTCGACTCCCCAGATCTGCCCTGGATCTCCATCGAGGATGCCTACACAAACAAATCTTTGAAGGCCCTTCTCATTGCATATCTGCTTAATCCTCAGATCAAACTACCTGTTCAACCAACGATAAAAGCAACTTTACAGGCCTGGAAGGAGCTCAATTCCAAAGCAGGTAAATATTCTACGAAACTCATGCTTAAAAACATCCCTCTAGAAACCCTGGAAACTCTAATTCCATCATTAGACCTATCCCACTGGAAGACGAGACAAAATTCTCATATTCAAGATTTGCTCCATGATGGCCAACTTAAATCATTCCAACATATGCAAACCATTTTCTCACTATCTAGAGATGACAGAACACAATGGAGACTAATGAATAATTACTTTCAGATACACCGTCCTAATTTCAAGCTTCCTTCCATCATTACAGAGTTAATTAGGCTATTCCAAAAAGAATCGCTATGGTCCACAAATCGTCTCTACAAAATCTTCAATGACGAGTTGGAGCTCCCCTGCCTCACTTTTCTTAAAGCATGGGAAGACGAACTGCACATTAACATCAACTTGGACACTTTTCTTAAAGAATTAAAAGCGGCCTACTCTAGCTCTAAATGTGCAACCCTGCATGAGAACCATTATAAAATGATTTCCAGATGGTACTACACTCCAGTGGCGGTACATCATTGTTATCCGGACCAATCTCCATTGTGTTGGAGAGAATGTGGAGCTACTGGTAGCCTCTCCCATATCTTTTGGTTTTGCCCTAAAATTACACAATTTTGGAAAGAGGTCGCTTCCTTGATTGGAACTGTTACCAATTTTCATGTCACTTTCACTCCACAATTAGCTCTTCTCCTAATTGGTATAGAAAACATCCCCCATCATCATAGAGCTCTAATCTCACACATAATTCTAACTGCCAAGAACCTGCTGGCTGCCCGTTGGAAACAACAAGACCCACCACTGATAAAGACTTTAATTGAAAAAGTCACAGACCACTGCATATACGAATACTCTTTTGCAACAAGACTCAAAAGTTGGTCTAAATTTCTTCTCCAATGGGAATCTTGGGCCAACCTCTACTGTTCTTCTCTTCTTCTTTCTATTCCTCCTTAGCTCTGTTTCACTCTCATGAAAATCAGAATCTCTGACCTTTTATATAACATGAAGCTCTCATTGGCTCGCTAAATTATAACCAGATGTCACTGCTTTCTTTTTTGTTCTGAAGTTTACTCCATAACCTTACTTTGCACTTCTATTTTTTGGATTATATTCGTCACTCAGTACCTCATTGTATTGTAAATAGCTGTTTGATTGATATTTTCTCTTCCTATATAACTAACTTTTATTACCAACATTGTTTTTTTTTCTATGTTACTTATAATCAGATGTTACACAACTGTTTAACTCATATTTTACTGTGTGTACCCGTCTACCCTTCCCCCCTTCCAATATCCCCTCCCTTTCTTTATGTAACCCTTCCCTTCCCTATCCCTTCCCCCTACTCCCCTATTCCCCCCCCCTTATTATATATATTTAATAAATACAATTTGATATGAAGGACTCACCGACAACATACTTGCTGTAATTTTCATGACTGCATGTATGCAATTTGTACTTCACTTGCGGTTTGTGCAGACAACATAGTTGCGGCAGTGTCATCCACATCATCTACAGTCACCTGTGCTTACTTAGTGGATGCATGTTATGCACCTGCCAAAGCCACGTTCACTTCATTTACCGCAGGTTAACTACAAGTTTTTTAGTTATTGCATCGACATTGCTGTAAGTCTGTAGTTGGTAACTCCTTCTGTATCAATTTATAAAAATTTATTTACAACATAATCCTCAAAAAATCTAAGAAAAATCCAGCCATAAAACATATATAAATAATATCAATTCGGATTTAGTTAGAGTAGGGACTCACCAGGCGTAAGGGCATCTTGACGCGATTGGTGGGCTGACATAAACTGGCTGATACACACATTACTACTATTAATTCATCAATTCTAACGATTGACGCATTAAGAAGTATTGCTACTTTGTGTTCTAAGACCCTTACAACATAATAGTTCAATTTTCCTTAAATGATATCAACAATACAAATATATGTAGTTGGTGTAAAGATGTCATTGGAATAATTGGATTATTATTTAAAAATCTTTAAAAAAACAATAAACATATTCTAGACACCCGATGCATTTGCATCAGGCTAACAGCTATTATTACTACTATAATCAAATTAATGCACGTTCTAGAATCCCGATGCATTTGCATCGGGCTCACAGCTAGTTAAATAATAAATAACATCCATATAATAGGCAGTACAAGTGTACAAACAGGCCAACACGTTTCGACGTCGAAACGTGTTTACAAACAGGCCAACACGTTTCGACGTCGAAACGTGTTGGCCTGTTTGTACACTTGTACTGCCTATTATATGGATGTTATTTATTATTTAATAAAAGAAGAAAAATACTGGAACCGTCCTGCTGGAATTTCTTCTTCTAATTATTAGGTTCCCAACCATTCCCTGAAGAGGCTGAGCCTGCCATTATCATGCTTACCACTAGCGTCACAAACTGGAGGTGAACCCTGTTCAGGTATTCCGTACTTCTCTGGCCACTTGGTATCGTTGTGGCCCGGCGTCCAGTGACCTGTTGAATGATTATAGTGGTTTTATGTATATCTGTTATTGTAGATTCATGTATACTATATTTACAATGTTACTTAGGGAGCCACCTTCGACCTATCAACACCCCCTTTCACGCAACTCAGTTTGTGTATACGTTTAATGCTCTCCACACAACAATGACAGTGTAGGTTATCCGATGTGGAAACTTTGTCTGCCTTTCTTGTGCTAGCAAGTGTTTCCACATGCTCCAGCCTGCAAATGCTGTCCTAAAAAGTATACACTAATATTGCCAGCATTTGGAGGAGTTCCTTAGTTTTGTGGAAAACACTTTTACTAATACAAACTCTATCTTGTGCGTATGCCTGGTCCAGTAAAGTTGACCAGAGCATCTCTGTGGACTTATATGCGGTGGGCAGTATTTGGTTAAATGTGCTATTTCTACACAGGTGTTTGAGGGTGAAGTTCATACTCACCTGTTCAGAGGCCATATTGCTTGGTGTCGTCTGTTCCTTCATCCCTCTTGTGCTACTTGGAAAAAGGTCCTTTTTCTCTGGAACGCCTTCTTTCCTGACCAGCTGGACTCCTCAGATGAACCAAACGTTGATGGTGTTTGAACGAAGTGACGTGATGATCTCCCTCGCGTGTGTATCGTGTAAAGGAATCAGAAAATCGTTCTCTGATGAGGACTTTGTCCCGTGTCTGACTAAAATTGAAAACTGTGCCACTCGTATGGACTATCAGGGCACTGAACGCACAGAATAACAGATCACTTCACCGTGCCTCCTGTTATATATGTCCACGTTCCTCTGATCTGATCCGACAGACGATAACCACAGGTTTTCACTACAAAAGACACTAAACAAAACCTCAAACAGTGGGCCTTGGCTCGCCAATATGTTGTAGGGCTGGTTCTGTTTATCGGTTATTATTGTCTGTTATGACTACAATCACCGATATCCAGAATCCACCCTTCCTTGCCTCTTTCTATTCCTATGCTGATTAACTATATATATATATATATATATATATATATATATATATATGTATATACTGATGACTTAATGAAAACAAGTCTGTTCTAATAAATAAATATTTATTAACCTTCCTAGCGGTATTCCCGAGCCTGACTCGGGGTTAACATTCACTGCCAGAAGCGGTAACCCCGAGTCAAGCTCGGGCTTACCCGCGGGCCGTGTTACAGAATGGTACAGGAGTGTAAGCAATGAAAAGGCAGGAGCAGCATGCAATTCCTTCCTGCCGGCACCCCCCCTCCCTCACCCCTCCTGCTTCTCACCAGACGCTGCCAGCAGAGCCATCCCCCCTCCCCTCACCAGACGCTGCCAGCAATGATCCTCACCAGACGCTGCCAGCACAAAAACCCCAGCTCATCACCAGATCACCCACACTGCTAGCACACAAATCGTCCAGGCCCCCCTTCCCCCCACTCCTCACCTAATGCTGCACGCTGTGTCCCCATAGATATGAAGAGTCACTTATCTATGAGACAATAGTGTATGCTGCTTGTGATCTTACTGCCTGCAAAGAACTTTTCTTGGCAATAAAACCAGCAGAACAGCAGAGATTCTGCAGATCATTACAGCTCAGGGGCTCTGCAGAGCATTACAGCACAGGGGCTCTGCAGATCATTATAGCATAGGGGCTCTGCAGATCATTACAGCAGAAGAGCTCAGCAGATCATTACAGCACAGGGGCTCTGCGGATCATTACATCACAGGGGCTCTGCAGATCATTACATCACAGGGGCTCTGCAGATCATTACAGCACAGCAGAGGAGCTCTGCAGATCATTACAGCAGAAGAGCTCTACAGAGCATTACAGCAGATATTCTGCAGAGAAGCGGGGGGGGGTGCTGCCGCCTGGGGCTGGGAGGTCTGGGTGCCAGGGCTGCAGAGGAGAGGGGGGCGGGAACAGTTACCGTATATACTCGCTTATAAGCCGAGTTTTTCAGCCCAAAAATTGGGCTGAAAAGTCCGCCCCTCGGCTTATACGCGAGTCACTGTATACAATGTATACAGTATACAGTGCCCCCCATCTATATACAGGCCCCCCCCGCCGCAATCCTGTAATGGAAGAGATTAGTATACTTATCCCTCCGCTGTCCCGCTGCCGCTGTCCCGCCGCCGCCATCACGCTCCTCCATCTTCATCCAGCGTCTTCCGGCTTCTTCCGGCTTCCTCCGATGGTCGCAGGCAATGACGTCATTGCCTGCGCGACAGAGGAGGAAGCCGAAAGAAGACGGAAGACGCTGGATGAAGATGGAGGAGTGTGATGGCAGCGGCAGCGGGACAGCGGAGGGATAAGTATACTAATCTCTTCCTTTACAGGATTGCGGCGGGGGGGGGGCCTGTATATAGATGGGGGGGCTGCATATACCTCTGGGGCTGCATATACCTCCTGGGGCTGCATATACCTCAAGGGGCTGCATATACATCCTGGGGCTGCATATGGGGCTGTATATACCACTGGGGCTGCTGCTGTATACTACCACTGGGGAGGCTGCTGTATACCTCACTGCTGGGGGTTGTATACCTGTGCTGGAGTCCACCCTCGGCTTATACGCGAGTCAATAAGTTTTCCCAGTTTTTGCGGGCAAAAGTAGGGGGGTCGGCTTATACACGGGTCGGCTTATACACGAGTATATACGGTACCCTCCTCGCTTCTGTCACAGGGTCTACTGAGGCTTGAGGGGCCCTGGTGCAGCTGAACCAGCTGCACCACGGTAGGTCCACATCTGACGCTCGGGGTAAATGGCAGCGGAATCTCCTTCCCTTCTCCTGGTGATCCAGCGATGTCCCCGCTGTGATCGCCGATGAGAGCCCCTTCGGATGCCTCCATATGACTTCCTGGCTCCGTCTCTGTGAGCCGCAGTGGCTCATTGGAAGCGGAACTGGGTGGGAAATACAAATGTATAAAATTTCTGCCCATAAAAGAAATTTTTTTACCAAAAAAATGGTACCACTTTTAGTACAAAAGTCCTGACATAATCATACCGCCAGGTATAAGATTATTGGTTATTGAATAAAATTATATTATTTATTTAATTATAATTCATGATTTTATGTTTCAAACTTTATTACATCTGAGAGGTCTACTAGAGTCTTCTTTGATCAGTTAATTACTAAGAATTGCAGGCTGACAGTACATAACACCAAATTTCCATGCCAAAAAATGGTACCGCTTTTAGCACAAAATTCCTGACATAATCATATCGCCAGGAGGTTAACACACCCAAAAAGTCTACAACAATAATATATATATTCTAGGTAGCACGATAACTAATACTCAATACAATTACTGTTACAATGATGTAAAACACCCACAGTTACTAACAATTATACCCCACTGACGTTATCTCACCATATATGCACACTATATTAATTAATTACATCCATTCGCCTGCCCCTAACTAACCCTGAACATAAACAGAGTAATATTATAAGAGAGAGAGAGTGTGTATAGTAGAAAGAGATAGAGAAGGAAAAATTACAGGGAAGATACAGAGGAGAGATAGGGGTGATACTTAAGCCAGGTCTTGGTGATTCTATTCCATCATGCGTCCCAGGAAGAAAGAGAGAGCTTTTGTGTCTCAGAGTGCATTTTAACCAGTCGCTCAGCTGTGCACGTGACAGACACACCTCCTCATCCGAGCACTTCTGAGGGGGGTTTTAAGGGTGCACGTTCACCGTGCACTGTATTGAGCTTAGGTGGCTCCTGACACTATAGATTGGCAAACAATGGGAATAATACTTCTTAAGCGGCCGTCACACGCACAGATATCTTGAACGATATCGCTTGAACGCGCAAGATGAAACATCGCTTGAACGATGTCTCTGCGTGTGACGGCAGGATACGACGAGCGATACATGATCAAATCGCAAGATCGAGATCTGAGCCCCGGACCTCAGATCTTGCGATTAACGATTTGACGATCTGCCTCATCGTGGTGTATAACACCACGATGAGCGATCTCCCAGCGGCAGAGCCTATGCTGGGAGATGGTAACTATGGTACACGTCGGGTTACTAAGCGATGCGCGGCGCCTAGTAACCCGATGTGTACCATAGTAACCAGCGAGATCGCGACTCCACATCGCTGGTGAGTCTGTCTGTGTGACATCTCACCAGCGATGTGAGCGATATTGTAAGCGATTGCGCGTGCACGTGATCGCTTACAATATCACTAGCGATGTTGCCATGTGTGACGGCCGCTTTAGAGATACCTTAGTGATGTCTACACCTATCACTTTAGACATCTTGGCTGCTGTAGTTTGTTAGAAGAAAGGATGAGAATAATCCTTTGTGCCAGCAGCCTGTAGATCTTTGATATTTAAATTAAGAGTGTTATCTGATGGCTTCCCACACTGAAATGCAAGAATGGACCTCTTCTGATATGGTAATTAACCATGTCAGGAGATGAACAGTTTCCTTCAGATATAGCTGAACTGGTCAATGTTAAACTAGAATATGAAGGGACATTTATTATGGCCTATTACACTAATGTGGGCATAAATATAGATATATACACTGTAGGGATCAGTCTCTATAGCAGCAGCAAGTAAGGCAGTGACACTCAGGCTCAGTCCAAAAACAAGTGTGTTTTATTTCACACAATGGCAAAACAAACAAAAAAACAGTCCTTACATCAGGATAATAGCGTTGGCCCTAAACCTGCTCCTCCTGGAGCTCGCCTAGGGGTCCTTCCCCACCTTGGGGTCCGGTACACGCTCTCTGTGTGCTCACAGGCTCCTTTTTCACCGACTGAACTCCTCTCTAGTCTGATCTCATCTCACAACACCTTGACAGCCGTCTCTTCCGGCCTAACCTTTTTCACCTTTCTTTCCCTCCAGCTACTTCAAAAGCCTGGGGCGGATGAGGAATGGAGGCCCGCCCAAAAACCTTCCCCCATTCCTCATAGATGAGGTCCCATAACAGGCTTTACCAACAGCCACCGTTCTCAGTAAAGGTCACCACACCTACCTCACCTATGCTCATGTAAGCATCTCCTGTCCCATACATGCAGTAGCTCACCATCCTTGGGGAAACATAGCATCCCTCTACCACCATTCCCCTTGCTACCTCACACCCCCCCCCCTCAGTTCAACCCGGGGGGGGTGAACTCCTGTCACCAAACAGTGAGTCCGGGACAAGGCATTGGCATTGCCCTGCAGCCTCCCGCTCTGTGTTCCACCGTGAAGTTAAAGTTCTGGAGCGACAAGAACCACCTGGTGACTCGCGCATTCCTCTCTCTGGACTGGCTCATCCACGTGAGTGGGGAGTGGTCAGTCACCAACCAAAACCGTTGCCCCAGCAGGTAATACCTCAACGCTTCCAAGGCCCATTTGATGGCTAGGCACTCCCTCTCGACAACACTGTAATTTTTCTCTGCAGGCGTGAGCTTGCGGCTCAGGTAGTTAACGGGGTGTTCTTCCCCATTCACCTCCTGAGAAAGGACTGCACCTAGCCCTACTTCCGATGCATCTGTCTGAACGATGAAGGTTTGGGTGAAGTCAGGTGTGATAAGGATGGGAGACCCGCATAATACCGTCTTCAAGACCAGAAAGGCATTCTTGGCCTGGGGTTCCACTTTACCATGACGGGCCGTCTTCCTTTCAGAAGGTCTGTCAATGGGGCTGAGAGGGTGGCAAAATTGGGGATGAACCTCCTGTAGTATCCCACAATTCCCAGAAAGGCTCTCGCCTGCTTTACTGTCCTTGGTTGGGGCCAACTCTGGATGGCTTCGACCTTGTTGACCTGCGGCTTAATCATACCTCGCCCTATCACATACCCCAAATAGCGTGCCTCCTCCATTCCCAGAGCACACTTTTTGGGGTTGGCAGTCAGCCCCGCTGCCCGGAGAGAGTCCACCACAGCCTGTACCTTGGCCAAGTGGCTCTCCCAGTCGCTGCTGAAAACGATGACGTCATCCAGATAGGCCGAGGCGTACCTTTGATGAGGCTTCAACACGATGTCCATTAATCTTTGGAACGTGGCTGGAGCCCCATGTAAGCCAAATGGCAACACCAGGTAGTGAAACAGACCCTCCGGGGTGATGAACGCGGTCTTCTCTTTGGCACTATCCGTAAGGGGTACTTGCCAGTATCCCTTAGTTAGATCGAGTGTGGAGAAGTCCCGGGCTTTCCCGAGTCTTTCAATGAGCTCGTCTATTTGTGGCATTGGATAAGCGTCAAATTTAGAGACCTCGTTCAGCTTCCGGAAGTCATTGCAAAACCGTATCGTCCCATCGTGTTTGGGAATGAGCACAATGGGACTAGCCCATTCACTTTTCGACTCCTCAATAACCCCTAACTCCAGCATTTCACGAACCTCCTTTGAAATGGCCTTTCGCCATGCCTCAGGTACTCGGTAGGGCCTCATCCGAACTTTTACCTGGGGCTCGGTGACAATGTCGTGTGTAATCAACGAGGTACTCCCTGGCAGCTTTGAAAATACATCCGTATTCCTGGCCACAAACTCTCGAGACTCTTGCTGCTGTTTTTTCGTGAGGGTTTCGGCTATCGTCACTTCTGCCACTGCCCCCTCAGGCACCACCTTGGCCTGTAAAGTCAGTGCAGGAGGACGGTCAGCTGGAGACCCTTCTGTACCCAGACCCTCTCTGTCTTTCCAGGCTTTTAGCAGATTGACATGGTATATCTGCTCGGTCTTTCTCCGACCCGGCTGATATACCTTGTAGTTGACCTCCCCAACTCTTTCTAGGACTTCATAGGGCCCTTGCCACTTCGCCAAGAATTTACTCTCCACAGTAGGCACTAGTACCAGGACTCTGTCTCCCGGGTTAAAAGTTCTGACCTTAGCGGATCTATTATATACCCGGCTTTGAGCTCTTTGGGCTTCCTCTAAGTGTTCTTTCACTATCGGTATCACCGCTGCCATCCGGTCCTGCATGGTCGCGATGTGCTCTACTACACTTTTGTGAGGGGTGGGTTCCTGCTCCCATCCCTCCTTGGCAATGTCGAGCAGGCCCCGGGGATGTCTACCATACACGAGTTCGAACGGAGAAAAACCTGTTGAGGCCTGTGGTACCTCCCGAATCGCGAACATCAGGTATGGTAGAAGACAATCCCAGTCCTTCCCATCCCTGGATACCACCTTTTTCAGCATGCTCTTTAGGGTTTTGTTGAATCTTTCAACTAAGCCATCTGTCTGCGGATGGTAGACCGAGGTGCGCAACTACTTTACCCGGAACAGTTTACATAGCTCCTTGGTAACCTTGGACATGAACGGCGTCCCCTGGTCCGTAAGTATTTCTTTAGGGATTCCTACCCGGCAGAACACGGCGAGTAGCTCTTTGGCTATCAATTTCGCCGAGGTGTGCCGCAGTGGAATTGCCTCTGGATACCTGGTAGCGTAATCCCTGATTACCAGGATATGCTGATGCCCTCGGGCAGACTTGACCAGAGGACCCACCAGATCCATGGCGACCCTTTCAAATGGTACGTCTATAATGGGCAGGGGTACCAAGGGACTACGGAAGTGCGGCATAGGAGCGGATTGCTGACACTCGGGGCATGATTCGCAATACCGCTGCACCTCCCGAAACACTACCGGCCAGTAAAAACGCTGCAGAATTCGTTCCAGAGTCTTTTTATGGCCGAGGTGTCCGCCCAGCACATGCCTATGTGCCAAGTTGAGCACCGTCGGGTGATAAGGCTGTGGAACCACCAGCTGTTCCAAGGTCTCACCCCGCACTCTGTCAACCCTGTATAACAGATCCTGGTTGACAGCCATGTGGGGAAACACCTGGTCTGCTCCTGGGTACTGAAACACCCCATCAACACAAATAACGTTTTCCCTTGCCCGATTTAACGTCGGGTCTTGGAGCTGTGCAGTAC
Source organism: Allobates femoralis (assembly GCA_033576535.1). NCBI lineage: Eukaryota > Metazoa > Chordata > Amphibia > Anura > Aromobatidae > Allobates > Allobates femoralis. The sequence continues at coordinate 75,955,308 of JARQOC010000008.1, read as the reverse complement.
CAAAATTGTCATGGGGAACTCCCAACTCTTCCGAACTCAGGTACTGACCCGAGCTCGTCAGCTTCACCCGCTAATACCTCTAGAGGGGACATTGTTACTCCCACGGCTGGCACCCCTGAGTCGGGATCACGAGGTTCAGGCTCAGGGTCCGTGACATTCTGGACTTGTTAACCCCTTAACCCCAGGTTCCCCGGTAACAGAGTCCAGAATAGGGGAAAGTCTCTCCCAAGGATCAGTCCATACGACAGGGACTCTAACACTCCCACCTCATGACGACACTCCCCCTTCGGGGTTTGGATAGTGATTATGGCAGTAGGATACTCTTTCAAATCCCCATGAATGCATAAGACCCCCACATTACGTCCCGTGTAGGATGCAGACCCAGCCAAGGTGGCATGCACCAGGGTGATAGGGCTTCCCGAGTCCAAGAGATACAAAAAGATGGAAGCGTGGTGTATGTTTGGGCGCTGAGGTAAGGAAGATCTCTGATGCTGGCTTCTTTTCCGGACTTTATTAAAATAATTGCAGTTATGATTATTCAAGCTTAAGGCTCTCAAAACCCACGATGCATTTCGACGTGCACACACGTCTTTTTCACTTGAGAAAGACGTGTGTGCACGTCGAAATGCATCGTGGGTTTTGAGAGCCTTAAGCTTGAATAATCATAACTGCAATTATTTTAATAAAGTCCGGAAAAGAAGCCAGCATCAGAGATCTTCCTTACCTCAGCGCCCAAACATACACCACGCTTCCATCTTTTTGTATCATTTTGACTCCCTATGGGGAGAGTGGTGGAGTGAGCTGCAGAGGAGGGAGAGTACCTGAGAAGACGTCAGCTGGATCGGCCCCTTTACTAGACACGTGACGCCGCCCGGCACTAGTGTTTCCCCGGAGAAGACCTCGTAGGAAGCACGAGGACGGAACCGGAGGATTCCGTTGCTTGATTTTAATAAGCTTATCTACGGGCTGTGGTTTATAACCAGACCAGGTGAGTTTAAACGCAAAAGAACCGCCCGCTAACAGCCCCATGTGTACAGGCGCACTATAAGCTGTTGTTGTTTTTCCTTTACATCCCGAGTCCAAGAGGGCAGCTGCAGGACATCCCACCACCGTAACCTGACACGTGGGAGAGATAGGTGCAGGCTCTGAGGAAGCAGCGGTATATACCGGGAAGGCATAGAGGGAGACACGCCGGGCCACACTGCAGTCCATAGGATCAGTGGTGATAGGAAAGTTTGCAGCAATGTGTCCTCGCTCTTGACACCGCCAGCACACAACAGTATCTATCTTCCTTGCCTGAGGGCCTGCAGGGGTGGTGCTGCGTGTCAGAGTCCTGTATTTCTCAGGGTCGGTGACCTTGCGGGATTTGGGGAGCACACGGGCTGGGGAAGAAACTTTTAACAAGTTCTGGGTGGCCTCATAACGTTCCACCAAACCGACCAGCTGGTTGGCATCGACAGGGTCCCCATGTCCCACCCACTGCTGTATGGCTGGGGGCAAGGCCCGCACAAACTGGTCCAGTACCACTCATTCCACCATCTGCGCTGGGGACAACAGCTCCGGCTGTAACCATTTTTTTACAAGATGGACGAGATCATACATCTGAGACCGGACCGCTACAGTCTCTACATAGGCCCAGCGATGGACTCTCTGGGCACGGAGATACACATTCACACCTAATCGAGCTAGAATCTCGGCTTTTACCTTTTGATAGTCCCGGGCGTCCTGCTCACTCAGGTCGTAGTACGCTTTCTGGGGCTCTCCAATCAGATATGGCGCTACGACCTCCGACCATTGGTGTAGCGGCAGACTCTCTCGCTCTGCCACTCTCTCGAACCCCGCCAAGAAAGCTTCGACATCGTCCCCTGCGGTCATCTTTTGGAGGGACGCACGGACCCTCTTCTTGATGTCCTGCTGTGGATCAGATGGTGCGCTTGACCTCAGGGCTGTTAACTGTTCCATCAGGAGTTGGTTAGTTTGTTGTTGAAGTCTCAGGGCCTCCGTATGGCTGTGCTGATGGGCCTGCAGCGCCTCAGCATACATCTGCTGTTGCTGCTTCTGCTGCAGGTTGGCTTCAATCAATGCCTTTACAATGTCCTCCATTGCTGAGCGCTGCTTTAGGGCTTGCTTCACCCAGGACATACAACTCGTCCTCTACAGCAGTTAGTGTATGCCTTACTGCATTGCCCGCATTCTCCACCATATGTAGGGATCAGTCTCTATAGCAGCAGCAAGTAAGGCAGTGACACTCAGGCTCAGTCCAAGAACAAGTGTGTTTTATTTCACACAATGGCAAAACAAACAAAAAAACAGTCCTTACATCAGGATAATAGCGTCGGCCCTAAATCTGCTCCTCCTGGAGCTCGCTTAGGGGTCCTTCCCCACCTTGGGGTCCGGTACACGCTCCCTGTGTGCTCACAGGCTCCTTTTTCACCGACTGAACTCCTCTCTAGTCTGATCTCATCTCAACACCTTGACAGCCGTCTCTTCCGGCCTAACCTTTTTCACCTGTCTTTCCCTCCCAGCTACTTCAAAAGCCTGGGGCGGGAGATGAGGAATGGAGGCCCGCCCAAAAACCTTCCCCCATTCCTCATAGATGAGGTCCCATAACAGGCTTTACCAACAGCCACCGTTCTCAGTAACGGTCGCCACACCTACCTCACCTATGCTCATGTAAGCATCTCCTGTCCCATACATGCAGTAGCTCACCATCCTTGGGGAAACATAGCGTCCCTCTACCACCATTCCCCTTGCTACCTCACAACACATACATACCCACAAAGAGAGAGATATATTTATGTGTCATATTAATTATTAATTATACCAGAGGTTCATAACTCCAGGCCTCAAGGCACACCAACAGTGCAGGTTTTCAGGACTTCCTTAATATTACACAGGTGGTAATGTGATCATCTGCACAGTTGATGATTCCAACCCCTGTGCAATACTAAGGAAATCCTGAAAACCTGCACTTAGTGATGGGCGAATCCTAAATTACTCGGAATCGCTTGACTCTAGCGAGTCCGAGCACAGGACTCGCTACTCGTTGCGAGTCTAGCGAGTCCAATGTTAATGAATGGGGAAGCAAGTAATAGCGAGTAGTGTGAGATTTACAAATCGCAGATGTGTCTCGGAAGCTTCAGCCTGAAGCAATCCTAGTTTTGTCATTTATTTGCATTGGACTCGTTTACTTTGTAAGTAATCGCTAGGAAACTCGCACAGATAAGAGTCCTGTCTGCTCAGTGTGCTGGCTGCCAGCTCCAGGTTCCTAGAGCCCGCCTGCTGCCTGATGTAGCAGAGCTGAGATTGTTCTCAGTCTGCTCATTCCCTGTGTACAGACATGAATGTCTCTGCACAGAGATGATGTAGCAGAGCTGAGATTGTTCTCAGTCTGCTCATTCCCTGTGCATAGACATCTATATCTATGCACAGGGGATGTAGCAGAGAGGACATCGCGTTTTGGACTGCGTCGGACGGAAGAGGATTTTTTTAATTAAAGATGGAGTCCCTAATGGCTTTTTTTTTTATTTCTAATAAAAAATTTTCTTTGTGTTGTGTTTTTTTTAAAACAATTTAATAGAAATTCATGGCGGTCATGTCTAATATTGGCTTGACCGCCATAAATTTCAGGCTTAGGGCCAGCTGATAATACAAAGCTGGCCCTAACTTCTTCATTACCCAGCGTGCCAACGCTACCAGGGCCGCTGGAAGAGCGGGGTTCAGCGCCAGAGGATGGCGCTTCAATGAACGCGCCATCTTCTGGGGCGGCTGCGGGCTGCAATTTGCAGCGGGGGGTGCCCAGAAAGCTTGGGCATCCCTGCGCTGCGGATTCCAGCCCCCAGCTGCTTAGCTGTACCTGGCTAGACATAGAAATTGCGCGGAGCCCCACACATTTTTTTTAAATTATTTCATGAAATTCTGAGATTCTGACTCTGACTCTGACTCTGAGACTCTGACTCTGAGACTCTGACTCTGAAATTCATTGAAGCGCCATCCTCTGGCGCTGAACCCCGCTCTTCCAGCGGCCCTGGTGGCGGTAGCACGCTGGGTAATAAAGGGGTTAATACCAGCTTTGTTATACACGCTGGTATTAAGCCCGAGATTCTTAATGTCAGGCCACGTTTGACCCAGCCACTAAGAATCTCCAATAAAGGGTTAAAAAAACACAACACAGAGAAAAAATTTTATTTGAAATAAAAAAAAAAGCCATTAGGGACTCCATCTTTAATTAAAAAAATCCTCTTCCGTCCGACGTAGTCCAAAACGCGATGTCCTCTCTGCTACATCCCCTGTGCATAGATATAGATGTCTATGCACAGGGAATGAGCAGACTGAGAACAATCTCAGCACTGCTACATCATCTCTGTGAGCAGGCGGGCTCTAGGACCCTGGAGCTGCACAGAGAAGACAGCTGGACTCGGCTCGCAAAGAAACAGCAGTTACTTTGCGAGTTTCCCTGCTATCACTGGCACAGTAGCCGAGTCTAATGCAAACAATGGCAATCCTAGTTTTGTCAGCGTTTCTGACAAAACTAGGATTGATATTGATTTGCATTGGACTCGTGCGAGTAATCACTGGGAAACTCGCAGAGTACCGAGTCCTGCGAGTCCCTTACTACTCGCCGAGTAACGAGTCCTAGCGAGTAGATTCGCCCATCCCTACCTGCACTGTTGGTGTGCCTTGAGGCCTGGAGTTGGGAACCTCTAAATTATACCATCACTTCCCCCTCATCTTCGCATTACGGATCGTTCTTGTGTACTGTAGCAGACGCCCAAGTCCTGGTGTATGTAGTTTGGAATGATGATGTGTTTAATTGATCTCTTATGTGGCGCCACAAAACACCCTCCTCATTGACAATCCATTTTGCCTTCGCCATACAGGATCATGTACCAAGGAGGCCTCTGTGGTTAGTTTAGTGGAACATATGAAAAGTGGGCACATAGTACTGGCCATTACCATACAGAATGGAAGTATTCTGGTGATACTGAGATGTGGAGTGGCCCTTGTGGCTTGGGAATGTCTGCCTGTGAAGATCCGGCCTTATCAACACCACAGGGATGTCTGTTGGACATGATGAATATACGATTGTCAGCTGCGTGGGATGATGATTTGTCAGTAGCACATGGCACTGGTACGTTTAGCATGTTCTTGTATTTAATTGTTAACAAGCATCTGTCTGTGTGGTTGACCTTTTTATTTTCCTAGGTAGTACTTGTGGTAGTTCATATACATTATGGGCAGCTAAATGGGGGTATGTTAATGATGTCTCAAATTGGACGATGGAGTTGTGGAGGAGGCCCATGGGTGTAGTGATAACAGGTGTTGTAGTGAGGCAGTGTAATGTTGTTTGTGACCATTCAATGTTGCAAAATATCTATGTGGGTGGCCATATGAGCAGAGTCTGCTAGGATGTGGGTAACTGGCTAGGAGATGTGTAGGGAAGGAGGTAGTGGTTATTTTTGATGCCTGATAACGTGTTCTTTTGATGAAAGGCCTTTTTTGTTCCTTTTGCAGAGGTTGGTAGGTGAGATCATCATGGACCCTGATGGAGATGTTATCGTGGCTCTTACCTTGGTGGAAGAGGACTTGTGGCTGGCGGAGAGAGCTGAGAGGTTGCGGACTCACAGACCACGGCGTGCGTGGGTTCGGGATTGGCTTCGGCAACGGGAAAACCTGAGTCACATGCGCCTGCTGCATCAGCTGGAGGATACTAGTCCGCATGATTTCAGGAACTATCTCCGTATGTCCGAGGACTCTTTCACATTCCTCTTGGAACGCATCAAGCCATTGATAGCCCGACAGGACACTTTGATGTGTCGAGCTGTGCCACCTGAGGATCGTTTGGCTGTAACTTTGAGGTTCCTGGCAACAGGTCATTCGAGGACAGACCTGCAATACTCTCCAGCAGTCTCACGGCCACTGCTGAGCCGCCTGATACCTGAGACGTGTGAGGTCATCATGAGTTGTCTGCTGCCATCCATCCTACATGCAGTTACCAACAACCCCTGCTAGATGGACGGATGGATGTTTCCAGAGGTTTTGTCGATCGATGGCAATTTCCAAACTGCAGTGGTGATTTGGATGGTAAGCACGTGAGGATCACGCAACCCCCAACACGGGGTCCTTGTATTTTAATTACAAAGGATATTTGTGGATGCTCACTATGAGTTCCGTTGGCATGAACGGCCGTGTCTGAGATGGGGGTGTGTTTGCACAAAGCTCCGTGGCCCAAGACCTAAGGAGAGGTCCTCTGAACTTGCCCTCAAATGATGAGACAACCGGTCATCTAAACTTTGCGTTTGTGGGGGATGAAGCCTTCCCACTTCAGGCTCACCTACTATGGCCATATCCCAAGAGGACGGTTACTTCTGAGCAGCGCATTTTCAATTACCAGCTATCCCGGGCACGCCATGTGGTTGAAAATGCGTTCGGGGTCATGGCTAATAAATTCCGCGTGTTTCATACGCCTTTGCGTATGAAACTGGAATCTTTCGATGTGGTAATGCAGGCCTGCTGTGTGCTGCATAACTTCCTGCATTGTAGGGATCGGTCATCATACACGCCGGCAAGTTATGTGGATTCTGTGGACCCCACTACAGGGGAGCTCCGTCCTGGGGATTGGCGTGCTGCTGACCATGGTGTGGCGCCACTGCAGCCGCTGAGCCAGGTTCTGAGTCAGCAGGATGCCAGGAGCAGCAGAGACGTATACTGCTCCTACTTTGTTGGCCCTGGGGCAGTGGCCTGGCAGCACCAGCAGGTGTAGGGTGGCTGGTGTTGTGATGCAGCAACATGAGGAGGAGGGTTGAGTCACCAGGGTGGCTGTGTTTTGTTTATTTTAGGTGTGTAAACATTAGTTAGTTAGTTAGTTAGTTTTTTTATTTTTTTTTTCTGTACTCTGAAATGTTTGGGTATGGCCATTATTTTTCATCATTCTGTATTTATTTGTGTGATGTTGACACCTCTGTTGTAAATGTTTTTTGTGTGTTGTTAGAATTCTATTTTTTGTGCACAAAAAGTACCACTAAAAAAAACAAAAGCAAAACTATCTGTGTCTGTCGTTACTTTTGAATACAGGGCAGTTGCACATAGCTTTATGCTGTGCACAGAGGTATGTGATCCATTAAATGGTATAGATGAGTCCGTGCAGCATTGTCTGCCCCTTTGGGCCACACTATATGCCGTGATTGTGTGTACATGTCCATTATGATGTGTTTGGCCAAATGGGAATGGGCCACACACATGGAGAATGCAATGGTGTTTGTGGGGGATGTAGGTACACATCAGTACACACATAGTTCAGCCATGGCAGCTCTGGCATGGCATGGACCAATGCAGGCACATATGTCCATAGTGTTATTTGTATCTTACCGCCATCACCTACAAACGCACACCTAGCCATTATTAGTGTAATCCACTAAACTGCACAAGACCGCTCCTGTGCGACACTTTGGTGCCTCAAATGTATGTTGCAGGAGGCACAATTGACAACACGAGCGTGTATTTGTGACAAACTCCGAAAGACAATGGCGTCATGTATTAGCCATCCTTCCAGAGCAGGCTGACCAATTGTAACGCTGTTGCGTTGGCACACCTATCTCCTCTTCACGCTGAACATTGCCTTTGAGATTGCGGCGTGTGAAGCGGCGATGGAATTAGGCAAGCTTGGTTCCGCTGTAGGTGAGGCGATTTCCGGAGCAACACATCGCCTTAGGTTCAGGCCGAAATTGCGGCGTGTGATGCTGCCATCAGCGGTCTGAGGGACCATGAAAAACGTGAGTGAACACGTTAGATCGCCACACATCGCCAGCCGATATTGCGATGTGTGACGGGTACCTTTAGGGTAAGTGCACACTGGCCGGGTTTTCGGCGGTTTACCTGTGTAAACCGCCGTTTTGTTTACATTAGTTTTATGTTAATTTATGTTAATCCAAACCGGCGTTTGGATTAACATTAAAACTAATGTAAACAGCCCAAGGCTGTGCAGACACCGGCGGTTACCCAGCGTCATCCGTTGCTAACCCGCAGGTTTCCCAGCGGGTTAGCAAAGAATGACCATGTTCTAAAAACCGGCGGTTCTGCAGCGGCTGCAAGCAGAATCATGTGCTGCTTCCAGCCGCTGCAGAATCGCCGCCGAGAACCCCTGGGGCAGCCGCCGGATACCGCCCGCACATACCCGCCAGGAAGCCGGTGCACGGCGCCGGAGCTTCCTGGCGGGTCCCGCCCAGCCGCCGACCGACCAACACGCCGGGTAATGTGAACTTACCCTTACTGGGAAAGTTCGGTAAGGCTAGGGTCACACTTGGCTGTGTTTTTAAGGTTGTTTTTGACAGGCTAGGGTCAAACTTGCGTTGTGGATGAGTTTTTCCCATGAGTTTTTCACACTTGTATTTTGTAAAAAGCGTGTGCAAAAACTCATCCATAGGCCCCAATACAAAAAACGCATGCCCCAATGCCAAAAAAGCATGGCTAAAATGCCATGAGTTTTTTCCATGAGTTTTTGGCTCAGCACCAAAAAATGCATCATGATGAGTTTTTTGCTGCTTTTTCAAAAACGCATGCATTTTTGTAACATGGGGTCCTATGGAAATCGCATGCGAATCCACATGGCACTAAATGGTACCATGAGTTTTCACATGAGTTTTTTAAGACTGCTCCAGACCTAAAAGCAAAAATGCAGGCCAAAAACGTAGGCTGCTAAAACAACCTTAAAAAACGCAGCCAAGTGTGACCCTAGCCTGCGTTTTTGCTGTTATGTCTGGAGCAGCCTTAAAAAACTCATGCGAAAACTCAGGGCCCCATGTTAACTAACCAGATCAGTTTTTTTACTGCACCCACTGCAGTCACACCATTGCAGTCACACTTGAGTGCAGCATCAGCTTTTGGCATCAGGTTTTGGACTTAGAAAAAAAAGTGCACAAAATGATGCAAAAACCTGATCGAGGCTCAAGTGTCACACTTGGCATGAGTTTTTTTTATTGCCTTAAAAATAAGCATGCATTTCTGCATGCTTTTTTCATTTCTGCATGTGTTTTTTTACCCATGCATTTTTGAATCAGCAGCAAAAAAAATTGCATGCGCCATTTTATGGTGCAGATTTAAAAACGCATGCCAAAAACACATGGCACTTTAGACATGCGTTTTTGCTATTGGGGCATGCGTTTTTTGCATGGGGGCCTATGGGTGCGTTTTTACATGCGTTTTTAAAAATGCAGGTCTCCAAAAAAGCATGTAAAATCTGCAAGTGTGACCCTAGCCTTAGATTGAGTTGAGAGCAGGATTCATATCACACAGCAATATCAATAGAAAGACATAGGTCAGTTAGTGGGAAAGCTGGATGAGATTGGGTTGAGAGCAAGATTCATACCACACAGCAATGGCTGGGGTCACATTTAAAACATGAATTGCATTCACCGCATCCAGATCTGGATGCGGTGAACGCAATACCGGTCACACACATTTTTCTACAAAAATGTGTGCTGAATACTGCACAGCAGTAACCGGATGGCTCAGGATGTGTAAACTGTCCTATGAATAGTAAAGAGTAAAATTTAATAATTAAAGGAATGGTTGAGGTCTCTAGGGGGGGCTTAGACCCCCCTAGAGACCGGCCGCCCACTCCGGTGGGCTTCTCCTACAATTGCCCCCATGCCACGGGCTCCTCCGAGCTCCGTGCATGTCCCCCAAACTCCCGCCCCCCCGTATCACTATAGAGGGGTGCATACACCCCTCTTGTATATGTGGCAAAAACGAAGTATTAAAGTATACATTTAAGCTCATAGTTACGTGCTTTCGTAGGCAGTGTCCTGGGAAATCCATGGGCGGGGCTGTGTGCTGCAGCCTCCGCCCGCTCATTCATTATGGCCGCCCCCTGTGGGCTTCATCCAGTGTTGTGAGGGCGGCCACGTCATGAAAGGGGTGGGGCTAAACGCATCACACCGTTAGCCCTGCCCCTTTCATGATGCGGCCGCCCTCACAACACTGGATGAAGCCCACAGGGGCGGCCATAATGAATGAGCGGGCGGAGGCTGCAGCACACAGCCCCGCCCATGGATTTCCCAGGACACTGCCTACGAAAGCATGTAACTATGAGCTTAAATATATACTTTAATACTTCGTTTTTGCCACATATACAAGAATAACTATACAAGAGGGGTGTATGCGGCGGGCGGGAGTTTGGGGGACATGCACGGAGCTCGGAGGAGCCCGTGGCATGGGGGCAATTGTAGGAGAAGCCCACCGGAGTGGGCGGCCGGTCTCTAGGGGGGTTTAAGCCCCCCCTAGAGACCTCAACCATTCCTTTAGTTATTAAATTTTACTCTTTACTATTAATAGGACAGTTTGCTCATCTCGGCAATAGCCGGGATCAGCAAACTATGCAGTTGTCGGATGGCTCAGGATTACACATCCTGAGCCATCCGGTTACTGCTGTGCGGTACAGAGAACCGCTCCGAAAACTGCAGCCTGCATGATTTTTTTTTTTTTTTAAACCATTAGATGTTTATTATGTTAAAAGGTTACATAACAAATTATAACATACATGGATCGCCTCAACTTAAGGCGAAATCAAACATTGCAACATTAAACTGGGGGAAGACAGAGGAAAGGGGGAGGGAAGTAAGAAGGGAGCCAGATGCCATACTTGTGTTAGGGAATGACAAGCCATATACATTAGACTATCTGGGAACAACTATGTCACTGCACAAGATAACCTGGGATATCAGAGGCGAATATGGAAGAGGTCCAGGGGTCCCACCATGTAAGGACTTTATTCTTTCTAGATAAGGAGGTAGCAGTGAGGCTCTCATAGCAAAAATGAAGGTTCAATTTATTGATCAATTCTGCCCTAGAAGGAGCAGTAGGAGCCCTCCAGTGAGCCGCTATGCAGATTCTGGCAGCAATTAGTATATTCGAGATAATAGGTAAGATAGGAGAGGGCAGGTCCACCAGAGAGATGCCTAGTAGAGCCAATGGGCTTGTTAGAGTAAAAGGTATATGGGTAACCTCAGTTATAATTGCTTCAACTTGATGCCAAAAAGCATTAATACTAGGGCACTCCCACCAAATATGTGCTAGGGTTCCAGTGGAGCCGCAACCCTTCCAGCAGGATGAGGAGGTCGCCAGACCCCACCTGGCCAGTTTCACTGGTGTCATATACCATTGTAGAAGTATTTTCCTAGCCTGCTCCATGTGGCCCAGACATGAGGAGAATCTCAACGGATGGGATAGAGCAAAAGCCCAATCGTCTCCCGAGGCCTCAAAGGAAAGAACAGCCTCCCAAGAGTCCATACAAGGGAGCTTAGACTGTACCCCATGGAGCACCAAGGAATTATACAGGACCGACACCCCATGTGAGATAAAAGTGTTGGGTTTAAAATATCTTTGGCCCGGGGAATCTACTATAGCCGGGGGATCTGTAAATATATGCATGTTACGTAGGAGACTATGAAATTGAATATATGTAAAATAAGCTGAATTTGGAAGGGAATAACGGGTCTGTAGAGTTGAAAAAGGGAGGAACCCAGCTGGAGCAAAAAGATCCACAATATGTCTTATACCCGCCTGCCTCCAAGGAAGGACAGACACCCCATCAATAACTTCTTTCAAGGCGTCCAATGAGATGTAGCGCAGTATATGTGGGAAAACCCCCGGGCAAATAGACGCCCAGAGTCCAATAGCAGCGGACATAGTGAGCAGCATTCCTTTGGATGAATCAACACGTATGAGGGAGGCCTCCAATAAACGTCGGAGGGATCCACCTGGGGCAAAGTGGGATTCAATCCGTAACCACGGGATACTAGATACCCCCTCCCACCATAATTTAAGGGGCTCGAGCATAGCTGCTCTATAGTAAGCTACCAGCATAGGGACACCCAATCCTCCCCTTGAGTAAGGAAGTGTCATCCACTTCCTTTTGATTCTATGTGGCTTGTTATTCCAAATAAAGGCGTCTATGATGGATTGAAATATAGATAGACGTCTCGAGGGGATGTGAAGGGGCAAGCATCGGAATAGGTAAATTAGTTTCGGTAGTAACATCATCTTAACCACCTGTATGCGTGCCATCCAGGAGAGTGCTGCCTCAGAAAATTTCCCAGTGTCCGCCCGAAGATCCGCAGCAAGCGCCTCACAATTTGCCCGAACCAAGTCAGCCAGGCGCGTCAGTTTAATCCCTAAATAAGAGAACCCTACGGGAGACCAAATATACTGATAGGTGGATTGAATGTTAATTTGAAGAGAGAGGGGAAGAAACAGAGGGAAAAGGGTTGATTTAGTTATATTAAGTTTATAGTATGAAACCGCAGAAAAGTCTCGTAGGAGGTCCGAGATCGCACTCAGAGAGTGTTGAGGGTCAGAGCAGGTGAAGACCACGTCATCTGCGTACAGGCTAATCTTGTATTCAGATGGTCCGACCCGAATTCCCCTAATATCTGGGGACTGACGAGCAATGGCAGCAAGAGGCTCCATGATCAATGCGAAAATTAATGGCGAGAGGGGGCAACCTTGTCGCGTACCGTTAGAAATGAAGAAGGTTCGGGACTGGAATCCGGAGGCCCGAACAGAGGCCTTCGGATTAGAATACAAGGCCATAATTGCTCGAGCAACAGTCCCCTTAAAACCAAATTTACTTAAGGTCTTCTCCAAGTACCCCCAGTGCACCCGATCAAACGCCTTTTCGGCATCAAGAGAAAGGAATGCACTGGGGAGGTGCCCCCTCTCCACCACCTCCAGCAGATCTATTAAACGTCTCGTGCCATCCCTCGTCTGCCTACCCAGGACGAAGCCGACCTGATCGGGGTGTATGAGGGAGGGCAAAACCAATAGAAGACGATTGGCCCATAACTTAGCATAGATTTTCACATCCACATTAAGAAGTGCAATTGGACGAAAGTTCGAGGGGGTGGTCGGAGGTTTGCCGGGCTTGGGGAGGGTAGCTATTGAAGCCTCCAGACCCTCCGGCTTGATACAGCCAGAGTGAGCCCAGTGAGTAAAGAGGCGTAAAAGGTATGGGCCAAGGGTAGGAAAAAACTGGGCATAATAGGGGAAGGAAAACCCATCCGGACCAGGAGCAGAGGATTTTTTAGAGTCTTTTATAATTTGGGCAAGTTCAGAAAGCTGTATTGGGGAATTTAAGGAGGAGAGTTGTTCAGGGGTAATGTTAGGAAGAGCTGCCCTCTCCAGAAAGGCAGAAATATCGTCTACGGAAGGCTGGGGCACCGAAGGATCTTCCCGTAAATTATAAAGATCAGAATAATATGCAGCAAATTCATTGGCAATTTGGATGGGATTATAGGTCCTTGATGAGTCTGATTTAGCGAGGTAGGGAATTCTGGTCTGTGCTTCCCTTCTCTTGACGCGCCTGGCCAACAGGGCTCCCGCTCTGTCCCCCATAGCGTAGTAATTAGCCCTGGATTTCCGAAGAGCATTGGCTGTGGAGCGGAGCAACAACTGTCGAACCCTCAGGCGGGCCCTAGCAAGGTCCGAGAGCAAGGCAGCAGAGGGGGTTTGCTTATGCTGAGATTCCAAACGTGCTACCTCAGATAAGGCATCCTTTAGGGTCAGTGTATTTACGCTTCTGGATGGCAGCAATTTTAAGTAGATGACCACGTATGACTGCTTTATGTGCGAACCACAGCACATCTGGCTGGGTTTCTGGTAGATCATTGTTACAGAAATACTCTTTAAGATGGGAGTCTAAAAGGGAAACATTAGACTGGTCAGTCAGTAAGTGGGTGTTTAGCCGCCACCGTGAAGGGGGGGAAATAGCCAATGGGTCCTCAATGGACACCGTTACTGGAGCATGGTCTGACCAGGAAATGTTACCTATTGACGCCGCAGTACAGTGAGGCAGAGCCACATCATCAACCAGGATATAATCAATCCTGCTGTACGATGCGTGTCTAGCTGACATATATGTGTAATCCCTCTCACCGCAGTGCAGATATCGCCATACATCATGTAGACCATGGAGACGGACAAGGGGACCAGCTTCACCTCTGGAGCTTGAGGGAACCGAACAGTCCAACTCCCTTGAAATAGGTACATTAAAGTCACCTGCTATAACCTTGTGTCCGTGATGAACATCCCCAAGGATCTGCAGGATGGTTTTTAAAAATTTTTGTTGGCCAGTGTTGGGTCCATATACCGAAGCTATTGTAAAGGGGGCATTGTTGATAGTACATAAAATTATCAAATATCTGCCGAAAGGGTCCGAGATTTTTTGAGCCAGCTGAAAAACCACATCTCTGCTAATGAATATCGCTACTCCAGCTTTTTTTGTGTCTCCTCCTGCAAAAAAGCGGTGGGGGTACATGTCAGATTTCATTCTGAAGTTGTCCTGCTCCACCAAATGGGTTTCCTGTAGACAGATAATCTGATGGCGCAATCTACAGAGTTGGCGCCAGATCATCGCTCTCTTACATGGGGAGTTTAACCCATTAACATTTTGGGAAAATACCGTGACACTCATGGTGGCTCATATACAGAAATATATAACATCAATATGGAATAATCATTCATATACATCTTTGAGTTAAGGCAAGTGACAATCTGAAGTGACTGAAGGGGAAATAAAGGGAAAGGCAGGGAGGGAACAGACAGACAGGACCAACAAGCAGGAAACATAAAAACAGTGTCCATTCAGACAAAATCTGAATGTAAGTGACAGAAAAATGTCACCAGGGGGCCAAACTGACGAGTCAGCAAAAACGTGGAATTATATCCACAAAAATAGGAAAAATAGCAAAAAGAAAAAAGGAAAACGTCCTAATCCAAAGGAAGAAAGGGTCCGACCAGGACCGGTTGTGGAAGAGTTCCTCAAGCGACCTCCCATTCAGGATCAACATGGTGACTTGCAGCAGAGTTACCATTCATCTCATCCCGTCTAGAGTCTCCCGAAGCAGGGGATCCCGGGGTGATGAAGCCCCACCGAACTAGATTTTTGGCAGCTTGATGTGGGGTAAGGCAGGTTGTGAAAGTACCGTCTTTCTTTATCAGAAGCCTCGTAGGGTAATATCCCCATCGGTATGGGATCTCTTTATCCCTCAATATGGCAGTCTGCTGGGCAAAGGCACGACGCAACGCCAGGTGTGCCTGGGGAGAGGTCCGGAAAAACCCTAACAGAAGCAAATCTCTCCGGCAATTCAGGACCACTTCGAAGAGCATCTAGAAATTCCTCTTTCACCTCAAAAAAATGGACACGGGCAAGAACATCCCTGGGTATAGAGGCTGCCAGGTTGGGAGGCTTACGTAGGCGGTGTATTCTGTCTATTATCAACAGTTTTTTGTCTGCATGGGGGAGGACAGCCTTTAGGAATTCCTGCAGGAAGGCTCTGAGGTCTGAAGCCGAGACTGATTCATCCACCCCCCTCAGCTTGACATTGTTCCTCCTGGATCTGTCTTCCAGATCCAGGGTTTTTGACTGTGTCTGTAGGGCACGCTTATCCAGGGCCTCATGGGCGTCCCAGAGGTTGTTATGAGAAGCCACCAGTTCTGCCATCTTTTTTTCAAGGTGGTCTGTGCGCCCCCCCAGATCTTCCACCTCCGTCCTCAGAGAAGCTACCATGCTGCGCATATCTTCCTGTAATGAGGAGCGCAGTTCCCCCAGTAATGATTTGAGTAGGGAGGTAGTGAGAGGAGGCTCTGCAGCTGCTTCATCAGCGCCACTTGTCTCCACCGCAGGGAGAGTTCTCCGGGCAGCGCGCGCAGCTCTGGGGGACTGAGGCGCCATCTTAGTGTCCTGTACTAGGTGAGAGGGGGGGGACACAAAAAAGTCCGGAATCCTCCGGGCCGGATCGCGGGAGGCCGGTTTGCTCTTCCCCATGTGCTCACCTCTGTGTAAGGTACCGGAGGAAGCGAACTCAGTCTGCAGGGGGGCCGCAGGAGTCTTGTTAGAAGCCGCTTTTATGTGATCCCGGTCAGAGCCCAAGCTCTAAGCGTCCTGCACCATGCGAGGTTAGGACACGCCCCCGCCTGCATGATTTTTAACGCAGGCTGCAGCGCCGGAGACGGACACCGGATGGCTTGTGAAGCCATCCGGTGTTTTGCATTGGCTCCTATGAGGAGCGTTTCCTGGTCCGGTTTTGAGCTTTTTGAAAGCTCAAAACCGGATCAGGATTCTATAAAAAAAACGGAAATGTGACCCTGGCCAATATTGATGGAAAAACACAGGACAGTTATTGGGAAAGCTGGATGAGATTGGGTTGAGATCAGGATTCATACCACACAGCAATATTGATGGAAAGGCCATGTTCACACATCTCTTCTGCTAGTATTTAGCGGGTCTCCGCTAAATACTTAGCTTTTTTCAGTGAAGCGGAGATGCGTGAGTACCGTCGCTTCCTGGTAACGCAGCCCCTGGCTCGATGTTAATCGTGGTAACAAGATCACACACAAGGCTCCCTAGTGTCCGCTTTCCCAGAGCAGACAGGGAAACTCTGCTAGCAGCGTTTCCCTGTCCGCTCGGCTTAAGGATCTGCATGCGCACCGCCATAGATCTACTGTAAAAGCCTTCAGGACTTCGGACAGTGCACATATTATACGTACATTGGCGGCAGCCGGGATAAGCAAAGTATACGGGAACAGCATTGCTCAGGATTACACATCCTGAGCAATGCAGAAACCGCATGGCGGATGTTACAACCACTCCGAAAACTGCAGCCTGCATGATTTTTCACTCAGGCTGTAGAGTCGGATGCGGTAACCGGATTGCATTTAATGCTATCCGGTTTTTATAATGGGCTCCTATGAGGAGCGTTTCCTGATACGGTTTTGAGCTTTTTAAAAGCTCAAAACCAGATCAGGTTTTAAAAAATCAAACGCAGATGTGACCCAGGCCTTATTGTATTTTCACCAGTTGTCACACAATTTTTCAATCCCTTTCTATATGTATGTAGTAGTGGTAAGATCCCCTGCCTGTGCAACTGGGGGCCCCAGTCACACAGGCTTGAAACAAGTATGTTTGGCCTGTTTCATATCTAAGGTTGGTGTGCATTTTGCTTAATTAGCATTTCTAGGCGTTTTTACCGCTAAAAATGCATAAAAACGCTAGCGTTTTTGCCCCTATTGATTTTAATATAAAAAATAGTGAAGAGCGAGTACCAAAATGCTCAGGTGCTCGATGCTCGTCCCGAGCGTCCCAAGATACTCGTGTACTCGGCCCGAGCACCGAGCCCAAAGTTATCCTATGGGAGACCCCAGTATTGAGTGTTGAAATGACCCCCGGCAGCATGTAGAAACCCTAAAAATGTCACAAAAGTCTCAGAAGAGTGCTCAAATGACATGGCAACAGCATGGGGAAGACCCCTGTAAGCATTCTCACTCAAAAGTCACAGCTGTGAACAATGTTGTCCGAGTTTTACGGGATTTTTACGGACTCACCAGAAAACCATCCAAAATGACACCAAAATGAATTTTCATGGCGGAAATGTTAAGGGCACATACCCAATAGTGAGATAGAGCTGGTGTATGTTACTTTTTGTGATTACATGAAAGATTTTACGTGAAAACATTGTGTGGCACTCCGATGTCCCTGAGAAGAGACGTACATGAAGTCCTCTTGACATAATGTGCCCATTTTGAGGAACTGTGTCTATTGTAGTATTTTCCTTTGCCAGGGCAGTCCAAAATTGTGAGGTTCACCAATGCCCCTGGATACAGACGTGCATGAGGGCCTGTAAACCTGAAGTGTCCATTGTAAGGAAGTGGGTCTATTGTAGTATAGCCCTTTGCCAGGGCAGCCAAAAATTGTGAGGTTCAACAATGCCCCTGGATACAGACGTGCATGAGGGCCTGTAAACCTGAAGTGCCCATTGCAAGGAAGTGGGTCTATTGTAGTATAGCCTTTTGCCAGGGTAGCCAAAAATTGGGAGGCTCCACATTGTCCCTGGATAGAGACGTGCATGAGGGCCTCAAAGCATTGTTCCCATTGCAAAGGAGCGGGTCTCCTGTCGTTGTAATGCCCATTCTGAAAGAATGGGCGAAAAAATTTACCACTGGGGTATACATGAAACAACGGCCTAACTTTTGTAGCGGTCATCATGGTGGCGCATGAGGAAAGGAGGACCAGTCCAGTGATTAGCCAAAGTCCAGAAGTGTGTACCCATGGGTGAGTGGAGATACATTGCAAATTCCCGTTACAAAATTTTAATTCCGCTCTCATTTGCTGGTGGTGTGGTGAAGTCTGGCCCAATCCAACCCTTGTTCATCTTGATCAGAGTCAGTGTCAGCATTTTCAGTTGACAGGCGGGTGCGTTTATCAGTAATGATTCCACCTGCGGCACTAAAAACACGCTCTGACAAAACGCTAGCGGCAGGGCAGGCCAGGACTTCCAAGGTGTAGAGAGCCAATTCATGCCACGTGTCCAGCTTGGATACCCAATAATTGTAAGGCACAGAGGAATGTCGGAGTACAGTTGTTTGATCTGCAAAGTACTCCTTCAGCATCTGGGCAAACTTACCATTTCTTGTTGCACTACCCCACACCTCAGGGGCTGTGGTACGTGAGGGGCTGAGAAAACTGTCTCACATCTTAAAGACTGTTCCCCTACCTCTGGCGGATTGGACTTGTGCTCCTCTCGGCCGTATGCCTTGGTTGTCCACCGATTCCTGACCTATGCCGCTAGCGTTTTGGGAGGGGAATGCTTTGCCTACTTCCGCGACTATGGCCTTCTGGAACTGCTGCATTTTGGCTGACCTCTCCGCCTCAGGAATAAGAGACATAAAGTTCTCCTTGTAGAGTAGGTCTAACAATGTTACCAACCAGTAATGATTGTCGGCCAAGATGTTCTTAACGCGAGGGTCACAAGCCAGGCAGCTTACCATAAAGTCAGCCATGTGCGCCAGACTCTTAACAGCCATCACTTCAGTGTCCTGACCAACATGATGACTGAACATGCTGTCCTCCTCCTCCTCCTCATCTCCCCTGTCCTCTGGCCAGCCACGCTGAACCGAGGGTATGACTGGTGTGCATGTCATATCCTCAGTTTGGCCGGAGAGTTGCTCCATATCTTCATCCTCCTCCTCCTCCTTGTCATAGTCATCCACTGCACATTGTGATGAGATGAGATGAGATGAGGCTGGGCTGTGTGTTATCACCCACACCCACTACTGTTTCTTGCTCCAACTCATCGCGCTCCGCCTGCAATGCATCATGTTTGTTTTTGAGCAGAGACCGTTTTAGAAGGCAGAGAAGCGGTATGGTGATGCTAATAATGGAGTCATCGCCGCTCACCATCTTGGTGGAGTCCTCAAAGTTTTGGAGGACGGTACATAGGTTGGACATCCATCTCCACTCCTCAGGTGTTATGTGTGGAGTTTGACCCATTTCCCGACGGCTTAGGTGATGCAGGTACTCAACAACTGCCCTCTTCTGCTCACAAATCCTGACCAACATGTGCAGAGTTGAATTCCAACGCGTGGGGACATCACACACCAGTCTGTGAGCCGGAAGATGCAAACAGTGCTGAAAGCCGGCAAGGCCGGCTGAAGCAGTATGTGACTTTTGAAAATGTGCAGACAGGAGGCGAACTTTTACAAGCAGATCAGACAGCTCTGGGTATGATTTTAGAAACCGCTGAACCACGAGGTTGATCACATGGGCCACGCATGGAACATGTGTCAGCTGGCCTCGCCTCAAAGCCGCCACCAGGTTCCGGCCATTGTCGCACACGACCTTTCCTGGCTTTAGGTTCAGAGGTGTGAGCCAGTGATCTGCCTGCTGTTTCAGAGCTGTCCACACCTCTTCTGCATTGTGGGGTTTGTCACCTATGCATATTAGCTTCAGCACAGCCTGTTGCCGCTCCGCCGGGCAGTGCTGCAGTGCTTCCAGCTTGGGACTGGTGTGGAGGGTAAAGTGGATGAGGATGCGCAGGAGGAGGAGGCTGAGGAGCATGACATTCTGGAGCTGTAGAGTGTGGGTGAAACCCTGACTGAAGTAGGGCCTGCAATCCTTTGTGTGGGAAGGACATATTCTGTCCCTCGCTGAGACTGGGTCACAGCTTCCACAATATTAACCCAGTGTGCCGTCAACGAGATGTACTGGCCTTGCCCACAAACACTTGTCCACGTGTCTGTGGTTAGGTGGACTTTGGCTGAAACAGCGTTGTTCAGGGTACATGTGATGTTTTGTGACACGTGGTTATGTAATGCGGGGACGGCACACCGGGAGAAATAGTGGCGGCTGGGGACCGAGTAACGTGGGACAGCTGCCGCCATTAGGTCGTGGAATGCTTCCGTCTCCACCAGCCTAAAAGGCAACATTTCCAGCGCAAGCAGTCGCGAAATGTTAGTGTGGCGCCCCGCAACGAGTGCGTCACAGGAGGGTATTGCATGAAGATGCATTATTCTCTGACTAACCAATGACATGGTTAAAACTCAGAGCTTCTTACCCTACATGCACTACTAGCATAGAGGGCCAATAAGGTCCTGGTGGGCGGAGTGTAGGAGTAGTGTGTGAGAGGAGAATGTAGGAGAAGGAGGGAAGAGAAGAGAGTGGTCGGGAGGAGAGGGGGCTCTGCACAGTCCCGTGCAGCCCCTAGACCACCTACCGGTTGGCGCCACTACTCAGTGCTTAACAACCGGACTCTGGGCGAACATCCACGGGTCAAAATACACCCGCACCCATCTACAACCGGATCACTGGTTACTTAGCAAGTCGTTTATCACTGCTATGCAAACCAGGAGTGTAGGGACCGCTCTACAGGAGTACCCCACCGCCACCGCAAACAGAGTCATCTTTCCAACACAGGAGTACCCACCAAAAGGACCCAGGCTCCCCTCACACCGGAACGTACACACCGGCAGGGAAATTGAAGTAGCCACTTGTACCCGAACTTGGCACACTAAGGCAACATCGGCAACTCACCCAGAACAAGTTTAGAATGGAGGAACACCGCGGAGCTCTGAAACAACACCGGTCATTGCTAAGTCCACCCAGTCCGTTACCTGTATACCATGTATCATCTGCTGGATACAGTAAAATACCAGTTACATAGACTATCAGTGACCGTGCCTTTTTCAGAACTGTCTAACTCCGTGTACTAAAGGTAACTGAGCTGCCTCACAACATCTTGTGCAGCTCCTGGCTCCGGGGACTTCCGCTCGTCCTGTGGGGAGCGTTCCATCTAGCTGCATCACATCCCCCGGAGGCCCAAGCAGCGCCGGTGAAATCACCGGAATTCCAGCAGGTGGCGTCACGACAAGAATTAACCCCTTCTGTTCGGCCAACTTTATTGATCTGGACCACCGGGCCCACACAGCCTCGGGCGCAGTGCCATGATAGGGAGCAGCGACAGCCCGAGATGTGCACACCCCGGTTACGGTGAGTCAGAGTTTGGCGTCACGAACAGGATACGAGCAGGCCCGTTCCTTAATGGGTATTATGTGCTTACCAGAACTTTATTTCACCAAGAAGGACTTTGTTCATCCAAAGACAAACTTTTCCCGCCTTTTCACCATTGGGCCAAGATGACGACCAAGATGGTGGTCCCCGCCATGTGAACCACTACGTGCAAGCCCAGGGGTGAGCCTCCGCCCCTCTTTGTGGGAGGGCCAAGGCAGAGGCGCCAAAATCATTGTCCGCCCCGATTGCTGGAAACAACCATGGGGGCGGTCCAAAGACTTCAGCCCACCTATGGACTACAAAAGCTACAAGGAAGTAGGTGTGGCAAAGTTTTTCCCAAGAGTTCTTCTACCAGAACAGTTACCAGGTCGGACGGGTGTGGTTCTTTCAAGAGACAAAATGGCCAGCATGAAGCTTCACGAATTGATGCAGGAGGTCGAGGCAGAGGCCAGAGCAGCCATTGGCCACCCAGGTCCGGGTCCCGTCCTCACTATAGACGGCAACCCCGAATTCTGGGAAGCGGCGCTGCAAGACCTGAGGGTTAGACTACTGGAGGCAACTGAGTGGACGATCCGCAGCTGGAGCGCAGGTTTAGCCAGTCGACTATCGTGCTACCCAGCAAAGGCTCACCAGTTGTTCCACTCCAAGGCCGGAGTCCAGCTCCTGTTCTGCTATCTCACCAGAGCCCACAACCTGCCCTGCCTCATCACCGGAGCCCGTGAACTGCCTTATTCCACCACCGGAGCCCACGGCCTACCCAGTTTCAGAGCCGGAACTTGTAACCCGCTCCATTCTAGAGCCTGATACCTATTTGGTTCCTACAATAGAACCCATCACCGGTCTCACTCCAACAAACTCAGAGACTGTGACCTGTTCATCTCCAGGACCGGAGGCCAGTTCGGAAACCTTTGAGGCCTATCAGGTGGTGGTGTTTCTGCTCCGGTAACCGAACAGTGCTGAAGTAGCAGACGAGGAGGCGGCAGCCTGGAAGCCCCGCGGGATGACCCCGAGGAGGATTCCACAGCTCCAGAGTCCACCTTTCCGGAAAACTCTGAACCAGTGTCCCTGCAGCAAAGTGAACCCGATGTGATCGTCGAAGGAGTGGAGAAAGAGGACGACGAGGTCCACTGCAACCCAGAGGACCTCTGCCACACTGGTTCCGAATGGGGAGACGAAGAGGAACCTCCGGCCGAGCAACTAGCTCGGGTACACGTAATACACGTAATAAAAGTGTTCATTTACCTGTTGTAATAAAAATGTAAAAATTCTCTGTAATGTTGGGGTTTCGTGACACTTGGGGACAAGCATAATTTCCAAAGGGGGAGTGTGGCGCCCCGCAACGAGTGCGTCACAGGAGGGTATTGCATCCCTGACTGAAGATGCAATATTCTCTGACTAAGCAATGACATGGTTAAAACTCAGAGCTTCATACCCTACATGCACCACTAGCATAGAGGGCCAATAAGGTCCTGGTGGGCGGAGTGTAGGAGTAGTGTGTGAGACGAGAATGTAGGAGAAGGAGGAAGGAGAAGAGAGTGGTCGGGAGGAGAGGGGGCTCTGCACAGTCCCGTGCAA
Organism: Allobates femoralis; assembly: GCA_033576535.1. Lineage (NCBI taxonomy): Eukaryota > Metazoa > Chordata > Amphibia > Anura > Aromobatidae > Allobates > Allobates femoralis. The sequence goes on along the minus strand of JARQOC010000008.1, from coordinate 75,932,396 downwards.
CCCCTAGACCACCTACCGGTTGGCGCCACTACTCGGTGCTTAACAACCGGACTCTGGGCGAACATCCACGGGTCAAAATACACCCGCGCCCATCTACAACCGGATCACTGGTTCTGAACTTAGCAAGTCGTTTATCACTGCTATGCAAACCAGGAGTGGAGGGACTCCGCTCTACAGGAGTACCCCACCGCTGGCGCAATCAGAGTCGTCTTTCCAGCGGAGTACCCACCAAAAGGACCCAGGCTCCCATCACACCGGAACGTACACACCGGCAGGGAAATTGAAGTAGCCCCATGTACCCGAACTTGGCACACTAAGGCAACATCGGCAACTCACCCAGAACAAGTTTAGAACGGAGGAACACCGTGGAGCTCTGAAACAACACCGGTCATTGCTAAGTCCACCCAGTCCATTACCTGTACACCATGTATCATCTGCTGGATACAGTAAAATACCCGTTACAGAGATTATCAGTGTCCGTGCCTTTTTCAGAACTGTCTAACTCCATGTAATAGAGGTAACTGAGCTGCCTCACAACATCTTGTGCAGCTCCTGGCTCCGGAGACTCCCGCTCGTCCTGTGGGGAGCGTTCCATCTAGCTGCATCACATCCCCCGGAGGCCCAAGCAACGCCGGTGAAAATCACTGGAATTCCCGCAGGTGGCGTCACGACAAGAATTAACCCCTTATCTGTTCAGCCAACTTTATTGATCTGGACCACCGGGCCCACACAGCCTTGGGCGCGGTACCATGACAGGGAGCAGCGGCAGGCAGAGACATGCACAACCCAGTTACGGTGAGTCATTAGCATTTAGAACTGTGGCATGTGGGGCGTTGGCAGCATATTTGCACCTGCGTTCAAAAGTTTCGTGCATGGATAACTGAACGCTGCGCTGGGACAAGGACGTGCTTGATGATGGTGTTATTACTGCGTGGGCAACTACAGGTGCAGAGCAGGAGGCTTGTTCGCATGCAGCATGGACAGGGGATTGGCTCGCACGCACAACACGCGAAGACGTAGCAGTGACATCAGCAAGCACTGCTCCTCGACTCTATTGTACATCCCACAAAGTCGGGTGCTTGGCTGACATGTGCATGATCATGCTGGTGGTGGTCAGGCTGCTAGTTTTGGTACCCCTGCTGATGCTGGCATGGCAGGTGTTGCAAATGGCCTTTTTAAAATTATCTGGAGCCAACTTAAAAAACTGCCAGACTCGGGAAGACCTAGCATTTGTACAGGCACCTTGTGTCGTGTTGTTGTTCCGGGGAACGGTTGCCCGACTTCTGCCTGGGGCCACCACCCTGCTTCTTACTGCCTGTTGTGATGCTATGCCTCCCTCCCCCTGTGCACTGCTGTCCTCGCTCTACATCTCCTCCTGCCAGGTTGGGTCAGTTACTGGATCATCCACCACGTTGTCTTCCTCTTCCTCACCCTGCTCCTCCTCCTGACTTCCTGGCAGTCGTGTCTCATCATCGTTCACCCCTTGTTGAGACACGTTGCCAACGTTCCCTTCGTGACAACGTGGCTGCTCACATATTTGGGCATCTGTACATACGATCTCCTCGTCATGACCCACTTCAACAGGAGCTGGCCAGAATGTGTGAATGGATACGTGAACAGCTCTTCAGAGTGTCCAAGTGTGGGATCAGTAATGTCCGCGGATGTGTACTCGGCTACTGACACTTGACGTGTGGAAGACAGGGTGTTTGTGGCGGTGCCAATCTGACTGGAAGCATTATCCGCTATCCAACTAACAACCTGTTGACACTGGTCTTGGTTGAAGAGCGGTGTACTGCTGCGGTCCCCAAGAATTTGGGACAGGACGTGCGAGCGTGTAGATGTGGCCCTTTGTTGTGGCGAAATTAGAGCTTGCACACGACCTCGGCCTCTGCCTGCACCATCATCACGTCCATTTCCTTGTCCCTTGCTAACGCCCTTGCGCATTTTCAATGCTGTGCTGACGGCACACAGCTAAATGAAGGCGTCCCAACAGACGGGTTTTACCTGGACAATCAGATTAAAGCTATTGCTACCAGCTTATTAAGAGCGACAATTAGAGATTAAGTCAGACACAGACGGAGACATGTATTCACTCTACTTGTGCGTTATATCCTAGTTTGTGCAAAACACACAAAAGTGCACCCGTTCGCTGCCACCGACGGGCACACACTTGCGACTTTTAAATGCACGCACCAAGAACCTGAGGGCCACTTTACACACACCAACTTCTGTGTCCAACTTCTGAACAACTTACTGGTTGCAGTGAAATCATGGACACATTGTTCCATTTTGTGGCTGTGTACAAATGGAACAATGTGTCCATGATTTCACTGCAACTAGTAAATTGTCCAGAAGTTGGTCACAAAAGTTGGTGTGTGTAAAGCGGCCCTATCAGCTTTTTAGTAGCGACAATTACTGAGAAGTCTGACACTATCAAGTGCTGCTGACGTGCATTATTCACTCTACTTGTGCGTTATATCCTAGTTTGTGCAAAACACACAAAAGTGCACCCGTAAGCTGCCACCGACGGGCACACACTTGCTGTTTTAAAAATGCACGCACTAAGAACCTAACAGCTTTTTAGGAGCGACAATTACTGAGAAGTCTGAGACTATCAGGACTGTTTTAGACTGTGTACACCAGCCCCAGATATGATGAAGGCTGGTATACTGTCACTAGGAATTGCTATATACCCTGCCTGCCTGTATACAGCTACAATAGTCCTGAGAAGGACTGTTGTGGTCACTAGAAAGTCTGTACTCTGACCTGGCTATACCCTCCCTGCCTGCCTGCCTATATCCACCTAGATTAGTCCTTAGAAGGACTGTTGGGGTCACCAGTTTGCAGCCCTGCTCCGGAACTAGCTATGAAGGGCCGCGGGGCAAACCTCTCCCTGATTCAGCAGACACTCTCCCTGCACTGACTGTCTAAATCGTTGTGTGCAGAGCACAACTCGGCCGGGTCTTATAAAGACTCGGTCATGCTGTGCGGCCGGCCAATCACTGCAATTCCACAACTAACAGGGCTGTGGCATTGCAGTGGTCTGCCATCCAATCCCTGCATGTGGGCTGGCTCTGTAAAGAGCGCCAACATGCAGGGATGAGGACCACGAGCACAGCACGAGTATCGCGAGATTACTCGGTACTCCCCGAGTACAGTGATACTCGTGCGAGTACCGAGTAGTGACAAGCGTACTCGCTCATCACTAATAAACACATGTAAAAATGCATGCAAAAACGAAAAACGCATGCGTTTTTGCCAACGCTGCACAAAACGTCGGGGAAGATGTTTTGTGCTGCATTGTATTTTCACCAGTTGTCACACAATTTTTTCAATCCCTTTCTATATTTATAGAGTAGTGGTAAGATCCCCTGCCTGTGCAACTGGGGGCCCCAGTCACACTGGCTTGAAACAAGTATGTTTGGCCTGTTTCTTATCTAAGGTTGGTGTGCATTTTGCTTAATTAGCATTTCTAGGCGTTTTTACTGCTAAAAATGCATAAAAACGCTAGCGTTTTTGCCCCCATTGATTTTAATATAAACACATGGAAAAATGCATGCAAAAACGCAAACCGCATGCGTTTTTGCCAACGCTGCACAAAACGTCGGGGAAGAGGTTTTGTGCTGCATTGGCAAAAACGCATGCGTTTTGCATTTTTGAAAATGCATATGCGTTTTTGCATGAGTTTTTACATTCGTTTCCATTAAAATAAATGGGGCAAAAACGCTAGCGTTGTTATGCGTTTTTAGCGGTAAAAACGCCTAGAAACGCAAATTAAGCAAAACGCACACCACCCTTAGATTTGAAACAGGCCTATGTATTTTCCTTAATTGTTTCCTCTCATTCAAGTTTCGAGCGTGTAGCTGTTCTTGTCCAGTACTAGAAGGATTTATTCATATTCACATATACAGAAATTCTATAAGTTTGTAATCAGCATAGGTCACATAAGGGCTGATGTCATCAGTGTTTATTCAACCCTTGCCGGGACAATGAAGGCAGCAGCAGTCTCACGTTTCTGCTGGTTGGGCCTGAGGATAATTTCCATTCAGGTACGGTTACTAGCCGCAGTGTTTTCTCTAGGGATAGGATCCATGCAGAGCCCGTGCAGAGGGTCAGCTTTACGAACTTGGCTTGTAACATGGTATGGTTTCACCGTACTGAAAGTGATCACCTGTTTTTCCTACAGTAGATCAGTAGTCGTATATCATTATTCCAATACATGAATAACACTAAATACTGAAACGATGGCTTAGTTGTGTACGGTTCAGCGGTCGGTCATCTTACGAATGGCGTTGGACAGGACAGCATCCCATTACGTCTCTGTGCCACGCTACTATTTTACCCTTTATTTACCTTGGCTCGTTGCCACGTTACCCGTCGCTGCAAGGCTTCACAGCCTCTGCGTTTATATTGGTCGTTTGGTTTTCGGACCGGGATTTTTCATCGCTGGAAGGGTTCCTTCCCTGTTTTATCATTATTTAACAGTTCCCCTTTGTATGCCTCCAATCTGATAATATGTATTTGAGTATCGTTTCGTTGAGTGATTATCGATAGAAGCAGTTTATTCACGTTGTTCTGACTTAGGCTAGGGTCACACATGCGGCAGGAATTAGAGATCCTGATCCGGTTTTGAGCTGTAAAAAAACCTCAAAACCAGATCAGGAACCACTCCCCATAGGAGCCCATCATGGTAACCGGATTGCTCTACATGCAATCCGGCTACCATGTCCTGATCTTCAGCCTGCACTAAAAATCATGCAGGCTGCAGTTTTCGGAGCGGTATTGCTAACTGCAATGCGGTAGCAGGGATGAAAAAGTAAACGGTAACCGCATTGCTCCGGATTACACATCTGGAGTAATTCAGTTACCGCATTGCGGTTTCAAGCCACATTTTTGCAAAAGAATGGTCAGCCCGCATTAATTAAAGATGCAGGCTTTCATGGGAAAATGCACATCTTTAGCCATATTATTTTTATTTATTGCTAAATATGTGGTTGTTTATGTGGCGCCCCGCTACGAGTGCGTCACAGGAGAGTATTGCAGCCATAAATGCAGCAGCAATATTCTCTGACACAGCAATCACACAGTTAACTCAGAGATCCATACCCTGCATGCATCACTTAGCATAGAGGGCCAATCAAGGTCCTGGTGGGCGGAGTGCAAGGGTAGTGTGTAGTGGAAGTTTAGTCCAGCTTAGAGAGTTCTAGACTCGGGTCTTGAGAAGGAACAGCAACTTAGAAGACCTCTGCAGATTCCCAGCTCTGCAACCTAGGAGAGGGGGTTGCACAGTCGGTGCAGCCCCCTGGCCACCTTCTACCGGCCATCTCCTCACCTTTACTACGGTTGAGCACCATTACTCCCAGTGCATTACCAACCGACCTACGGGCATCAAAATGCGGGCTCAAAACCACCTCGTGCCCATCTACAGCCGGTTTGCTGCTACCGAAGCTAGCAGCAGTTCAGCTCTGCTATGCGAACCAGAAGAGTGGAGGAGCCGCTTTGCAGGAGCACCCAACCACTGCCAAATCCAGTCGTCTAACCAGCGGTGTACCCACCAAGGGACCCAAGGCTCCCCAAAGCATCCAGAACGTATACCCCGGATAGGGCATTCAAGCAGCCTCCCTGTACCCGACCTGGTATTCCTGGGCGACAACGGCAACCTACTTAGATAGAATGGAGGAACACCGCGGATCTCTGAGAACACACTGGTCATTGCTGAGTCCACCTGGTCCATTACCTACAAACTGTATACCATGTACTGCTTGCTGGTTACAGTAAAGACCCGTTGCAGAGACTTACAGTGTCCGTGCTTTCTTATGAACTGTCTGTCCGCACTTCAAGGTAACCACAGCTGCCGCACAAAATCTTGAGCAGCTCCAGCCTCCGGGGATCATGGCTTAGCCTGTGGGGAGCGTTCCATATTGCTGTATTCCATCCCCCGGAGGCCTCACAGCGTCGGTAACCCTTACCGAAACATTCATAGGTGGCGTCACGAAACAATTAACCCCTTAATCTGTTCCACTGCACTCAACCGGGCCCCACTACCGGCAGGTGTGGTCCACCCGTGACAAGGAGGAAGAAGCTACTGCCTGTTTAAACCGGAGTCCCGGCCACGGTGAATCATTTATTAAATAACCCCCTGTGAGGTATCCTCACAGTTGAAACCCCTAGGTTGTACAGGGAGCTTGTATTCAGTCCAGGCGTGCTGTGAGTGGCCGCCCAGACTGCTGTGATTTGCTTGGCAGCATTTTGATTGTCTGCCTTAGTTTGGGCGCAAATAGCCCCATTATTTAAACTCCAGCTGACTGAAGGAGCTTCAGTCAGCTGTCCAAGATAAGAATTTCGTCATAATGGACGAGCTTTTGCTATCCCTTAAGGACAGATTGAATGCTGAGGGAGGCATTGCATTGCTAAAATCGTAACTTGCTTCTGCCCCTCTGCTCAGCACAGCACCATCTGCGTCCACTGCAGCTGCTCCTTTGTTTACCTCAGCTGAAGGAGCAGGTCGGGAAGGAGCTGCTGCACCTGTGGGTCCCTCGGTAAGCACCACTTCCTGCCCCCCTCAAGAGGAAGCTCTTAGCTTGCAAAGCCCGACAAGCAGGAGGAGGAGGAGAGTGACAACCCCGAGGTTCTCCCCCAGCCAGTCGCCTGCACGCCAGTGGGCGAGTGCTTGGCTCAGCGAGGTGCAGGCCATCCGAAGGCAAGTGATCGAGCTCTGCCTCAGAAGAAGAAGGTGTCTCAGAAGAGAAGGCATCAACGCAGAAGGACTGCTGCAGTGATGGAGGTCCAGCAGCAGATGGCGACAGCTGCTCAACCCAGTGGAGCAGGTATGAACACTGGGGATTTTCTATTAATGGGGTCTTTACCTCAGCCACTGCATATGGGTGGTTTAACTGCAGGGGTGCTGGAGCCTGGTAATAGGGATTTTAATAGGCCCTGCCAGGTTCCTATTTCTTCAGTAGTAGCTACTGCGCAGCACTCAGAAGCAGCTCAGGCTGCTAGAGTTTGGGAGATAAACCCCCATCCTCATCAGAAGAGTGAGGGTATATCTCCCAATGCTGATTCTGTATTCAGTCAGCAATCTTTTGGGGGTTTTAACCCTCAGGAGATGCAGAATGCTCACAATCCTCTAAGATTTAATACCGTGCCTTATATCAGTGCACATAGTTCTACTACTTTACAGGATATGATTAAACAAACCGTTTCTGAGATGTTTTGTAATGCAGGGCTATCTCCGGTTTACCCTATACAGACGGCTATCATCAATAAAACGAAAAGGATTCATGAATCCTTAATGAAGGAGGCTTTGACCTGCCATGTGTATCTTTTGGAGTTTCATTTACCCTCGACTGTGAAGAATAAAGTTTGGTAGCACGAATATATAGATTTATTTTCGTTGCTTCCAGACACGAGTTCTTTATCTCTGAATACAGATAAGAAGGAGGATAAAGGGGATACCGAAGGTGATAAAAAAAAACACCCTTATAAATCCCTTCAACTATGGTTGCTAGCATTTTCTATTTGTGCAGCAGTCCTAGGTGAACGCGAGTCTAATTTATGTTCTGGTTTATTCCAGCACCTTGATATCACCCTGGAAGCCCACAGAAATCTTGGTCTCTGCATGGTTTTTGTACGATGAAGCTTTTCGTCAAAAGCCATCTATTCATTCTGGCATGCAATGGGGTAGTAAGGACGTCGGGCTATGGGCGAGTTTAATGCTGCCCCAGAGGTCCTCTAACACCAAACCAGCATCCTCTCAGGCCCCTAGGAGGGGTTTCTGCTTTGCCTTCAATAACCTATCCTGTAAGTGGCCCAATACTCGTCAGTTTCGACATGAATGTTCACATTGCGGAGGAAGCCATCTGGCTGCCAAATGCTACAAAAAGCATGGCTTTATACCTGGAACTACGGTCTCTAAAGAGCCAGGGTAAAAAGGGAGTGACCCCGGTGAGGCTGGACGCAATGCGTCCTCTACTAGAGCTGTTCCCAGACAAGGAGAAAGCTTGAATTCTCGTTCATGGTTTTTCATCGGGTTTCTTTGTCCCTACGTTTCAAGGTACAGGTTGCAATGTAGTTAAGAACCTGGGTTCAGTCTCTCTTCATCCCATGGCTATAACAGATTATATAGCTAAGGAATTACGTTTATGAAGTATTTTTGGTCCTTTCGGGCACCCCCCTTTCGCAAATTTTCGTATATCCCCTTAAGGTGTCGTTCCCAGAAAAGACCCGGGAACATTTTGAATTATTCACCATCTATCATACCCGGCTGGTTCCTCTCTGAACGATGAAGTTTCAGCCTTTTTACCAACCGTTCATTATACCTCTTTTGATGTTGCCATTTCCTACTTACAAAAATATGGTCAGGGCACTTTGCTCGCCAAAGCGGATATTAAATCTGCTTCTCGCCTTTTACCTGTTTCCCCTTTGATTTCAATTCTATAGGTTTTCATTTCAATTTTTACTTTGATAGATGTCTCCCTATGGGTTTTTCTTTGTTGTGCCATTACTTTGAAGCATTTTCTTGTTTTTTGGAATGGGCCACTTCAGTTACCATTTCCCAAGGTAGCGTGCTTCTTTCTTGGCCAATTTTTATTTTTAGGTCCACCGGATTCTACCATGCGGTTATTTTGAATGTTTTTTGGAGTTTAGCTTCCTCTTTTGGCATCCCGCTGGTAGCAGACAAAACGTTTTTTACTTGCCATGAATTGGATTTCTTAGGTATCCATATTGATACTGCTTCAATGGAACTTCGCCTTCCGTTAGAAAAACGTAATAGTATTTGCTTGAAAATTTCTGAAGCTTTAAAAATGGAGAAAGTTACATTGAAGCAGCTTCAATCACTTCTAGGTAATCTAAATTTCGCCATTAGGATTCTGCAAATGGGAAGAGCCTTTTGCAAGCGCATTTACGAAGGCAGTCATAGATTATCATCTCCAAACGCTCATGTTAGATTAACAAGGGAAATGAAGGAAGATTTATCTGTCTGGCTACGTTTTCTCAATGACTTTAACGGTCGTTGCTGTATCCATACAAAAAAGGTGGGGGAACAAGAGGCGCAATAGTGCCCTATCACTAGTGACACTCAGATGTGAGTGGTGTAATGCAGTTACACTCACCTATTCCAGTTGTGAGACCCACAACTGGTTTAACAGCATATTACAGTATCAGCTGCTGCAGGACCTCCACCGACCACTCCAACGTGGAAAAACAGCCAGAAAATATGGGAAGCAAGGTGTACCACCGTCCGCGCTGCTGAGTCCACAAAATCACCTGGGATGCAAGATGTTGTAGCAGTATACTTCTTTATTCCTTCCTACGCGTTTCGGCGCCCTTCCTGGCACCTTCCTCAGGGATATTCGTGAGGAAGGTGCCAGGAAAGGCACCGAAACGCGTAGGAAGGAATAAAGAAGTATACTGCTACAACATCTTGAATCCCCGGTGATTTTGTGGACTCAGCAGCGCGGACCGTGGTACACCTTGCTTCCCATATTTTCTGGTTGCTGTATCCAGGACGTTTTTGTTCTAGCTTCTGATATACAGTTCTACGTTGATATGGAGGATGAACATAAGTTGGTTATTTCTTTTGGTAAGCACTGGACGCTTACTCCTTGGCCAATTTGGTGGAATAAGCCTTCATCTGGTTTCAGTTATATCTTCTTGTAAGGTTTTTGCAATTTTTTCAGCCTTGTCTTTATGGGGTCCTGAGTTTAAGGACAAACGCATTTTTGTTCAATCGATGATATAGGTTTAGTGATGTCCCTTAACACCCTCTGTTCTAACAATAGGTTAATAAATTCCTTAATGGCACCTTATCATTTTGAATGCTTATCATTGAATGCTTGGTTGAAATACCAACTTCTTCACAATCCCATACTTTCTTTATATATATATATATATATATATATATATATCTATTATATAATCGCGAATCGCAAAAGCGCCCCTCTCGGCGCTACTTCCGGCGTGGTCATGTGGATACGCGCGAAGCATTGGCCGCGAAGTGGCCATTGCGAGCCGTTTTAACTCGACTCGCAATAGCCGCCAATGCCGCCTCTGCTCCCCGCTACCCACAGACCACCTCCGACTATGGAGCCCTGTGCCTCCCCCCCAGCCCCCATCCACAGCCCAGCAACGCTCCCCAGACCCGCACCGCCCTCCAGCACCGCACACCCCAACGTCGCACACACCCCCCCCTCACTGCCCGCACACCTCCGCCGCCAGCCCCCATCCACAGTCTAGCACAGCCCCCCCCGCAATGTCCGCACAGCACCCCCCCCAATGTCCGCACACCACCCCCCCAATGTCCGCACAGCCCCTCCCCCCCAATGTCCGCACAGCCCCCCCCCCAATGTCCCCCTCACTGCCCGCACACCTCCGCCGCCAGACCCCATCCACAGTCTAGCACAGCCCCCCCGCAATGTCGCGCACCAGCATCCCCCCCCAATGTCCCCCCATGCCCCTCCCCCCAATGTCCGCACAGCCCCTCCCCCCCAATGTCCGCACAGCCCCTCCCCCCCAATGTCCGCACAGCCCCCCCCCAATGTCCGCACAGCCCCCCCCCCAATGTCCGCACAGCCCCCCGCCAATGTCCGCACAGCCCCCCCGCCAATGTCCGCACAGCCCCCCCTCCATATGTCCGCACACCCCCCCCTCCATTATGTCCGCACACCCCCCCTCCATTATGTCCGCACACTCCCCCTCCATTATGTCCGCACACCCCCCCTCCATTATGTCCGCACACTCCCCCCTCCATTATGTCCGCACACCCCCCCCCTCCATTATGTCCGCCACACTCCCCCTCCATTATGTCCGCACACCTCCCCCTCCATTATGTCCGCACACCTCCCCCTCCATTATGTCCGCACACCTCCCCCTCCATTATGTCCGCACCCTCCCCCTCCATTATGTCCGCACACCCCCACCTCCATTATGTCCGCACACCTCCCCCTCCATTATGTCCGCACACCTCCCCCTACATTATGTCCGCACACCTCCCCCTCCATTATGTCCGCACACCCCCCCTCCATTGTCCGCACACCCCCTCTTCCATAGGTCCGCACACGCCCTCCCTTACATATGTCCGCACACCCCCCCCTTCCTATGCCGTAGATCACTTACCTGTCTTCATGACATCTGCTTCCTCAGGTCCACGTACACTCCTCCCTCCGGCCCAGACATCCTCTTACTTCACCTCGGCTAACGACTCTTCCATCCGCCGCTCTTCTCTGTTCCTCCACCGAGCTCCGGCTCGCAGTCTCCATTCTGCTCCGCTGAAAGGCCTCATTGACTTACATCGCGGATAATCCTGGACGCTGATTGGTCGCTTTTTCCCATAGACAAACATGCCCATGTTTCTCTATGGGAAGACGCGACCAATCAGCGTCCAGGATTATCCGCCATGTATCTCATGAGGGGTTGGAGCGGACCTGAAGGAGAACTGTGTCTCAGGCTCTGGCTCACTTAAAATAACAAATAATACATTAATTTAATAATAAAAAAATTAATAAAAAAATATTTAAAAAATAATAAAAAAATAATTAAAAAATAATAAAAAAAAAATAAAAAATAATAATAAAAAATAAAATAATATGCTAAGAATATGAGCCCTTTGAGCGGACCTGAAGGAGAACTGTGTCTCAGGCTCCGGCTCACTTAAAATAACAAATAATAAATTAATTTAATAAAAAAAATAATAAAAAAATAATTAAAAAATAATAAAAAAATAAATAAAAAATAATAATAAAAAAAAAATGCTAATAATATGAGCCCTTTGAGCGGACCTGAAGGAGAACTGTGTCTCAGGCTCTGGCTCACTTAAAATAACAAATAATAAATTAATTTAATAATAAAAAAAAAATAATAAATAATTAAAAAATAATAAAAAAATAAATAAAAAATAATAAAAAATAAATAAAAAATAATAATAAAAAAAAAAAAAATATGCTAATAATATGAGCCCTTTGAGCGGACCTGAAGGAGAACTGTGTCTCAGGCTCAGGCTCACTTAAAATAACAAATAATAAATTAATTTAATAATAAAAAAAATAATATAAAAATAATTAAAAAATAATAAAAAAATAAATAAAAAAAATAATAAAAAAATAATAAAAAATAATAATAAAAAAAAATATAATATGCTAAGAATATGAGCCCTTTGAGCGGACCTGAAGGAGAACTGTGTCTCAGGCTCAGGCTCACTTAAAATAACAAATAATAAATTAATTTAATAATAAAAAAATAAATAAAAAATTATACATAATAACATAAAAAATAAGAATAAAACAAAAAAAAATGCTAATATAATGATATTACTGCTAATAATAATGCTATTAATGCTAATAATTATGTTATAATGCTAATAATATGCTATTAATGCTAATATTTATGTTATTAATGCTAATAATTATGCTATTAATGCTAATAATTATGGTATTAATGGTAATAATAATGCTATTAATGCAAATAATATTGCTAATAATTCTATTATTAATGCTATTAATGCTAATAATTATGCTATTAATGTTTAATTAATTATAATGCATAATATGATATGCTATTAATAATGCTATTAATGCTATTAATATGCTATTATTAATGTATTAATGCTATTAATGCTATTAATAATGCATATTAATAATGTTATATTAATGCTATTAATAATACTATTAATGCTATTTATATGCTAATATTAATGCTATTAATTGTATTATTAATGCTATTAATGCTATTAATAATGCTATTAATGCTAATAATTATGCTATTAATGCTATTAATTGTATATTAATGCTATTAATAATGCTATTAATGCTATTAATTGTATTATTAATGCTATTAATGCTATTAATAATGCTATTAATGCTAATAATTATGCTATTAATGCTATTAATTGTATTATTAATGCTATTAATAATGATATTAATGCTATTAATAATGCTATTAATGCTATTAATTGTATTATTATAATGCTATTAATGCTATTAATAATGCTATTAATGCTAATAATTATGCTATTAATGCTATTAATTGTATTATTATAATGCTATTAATGCTATTAATAATGCTATTAATGCTATTAATTGTATTATTAATGCTATTAATGCTATTAATAATGCTATTAATGCTATTAATAATACTATTAATGCTATTAATGCTAATATTAATGCTATTAATTGTATTATTAATGCTATTAATGCTATTAATAATGCTATTAATGCTAATAATTATGCTATTAATGCTGTTAATTGTAATATTAATGCTATATTAGTAATGCTATTAATGCTATTAATAATGCTATTAATGCATTAATTGTATTATTAATGGTATTAATGCTATTAATAATGCTATTAATGCTAATAATTATGCTATTAATGCTATTAATTGTATTATTAATGTTATTAATAATGCTATTAATGCTATTAATAATGCTATTAATGGTATTAATTCTATTATTAATGCTATTAATGCTATTAATAATGCTATTAATGTTATTAATAATGCTATTAATAATGCTATTAATGCTATTATTAATGCTATTATTAATGCTATTAATGCTAATACTAATGCTATTAATGCTATTATTTATGCTATTAATGCTATCATTTATCCTATTAATGCTATTATTAATGCTATTAATGCACATACTAATGCTATTAATGCTATTCGTAATGCTATTACTCCTATTAATACTGCTCTTAATGCTATTAATACTGCTATTAATGCTCTTAATACTGTTATTAATGCTCATAATACTGCTAATAATGCTATTAATACTGCTATTACTGCTAATAATAATGCTATTGCTAATATTATTGCTATTGATGATGCGATTATTATTTAAAAATCTTTAAAAAAACAATAAACATATTCTAGACACCCGATGCATTTGCATCGGGTTCACAGCTAGTGTTTATATATATTATATATATATATATATATATATATATTTAAATCAAGGAAAACAGGCAGCACTCCAGGTCAGGTGAATAAAGGGTCTGTTTTTTATTCAGAACAGCACAATAATAGCACGAATAATATACTCATCCGCGGTGCAAGTCCTGTGTATTAGTGTCCAAACCAATTCAAATAAATCAAGGAAAACAGGCAGCACTCCAGTTCAGGTGAATAAAGGGTCTGTTTTTTATTCAGAGCCCATGTGGCACGACGTTTCGGTGCACTAGGCACCTTTCTCAAGTACTTGAGAAAGGTGCCTAGTGCACCGAAACGTCGTGCCACATGGGCTCTGAATAAAAAACAGACCCTTTATTCACCTGAACTGGAGTGCTGCCTGTTTTCCTTGATTTATTTGAATTGGTTTGGACACTAATACACAGGACTTGCACCGCGGATGAGTATATTATTGTGCTGTTCCATTTTCTCTTTTTATATATATATATATATATATATATATATACAGTGCTTTTTTTGTAAAAAAAATATTTCCTGGTACGCCTCTCGGAGCTGAGGGGGGGTGGAGGCGGGGCCTGGGGGCATACAGTCACAGTATAGTGGCTCAGTGGATAGCACTGTATACGGTGGCTCAGTGGTTAGCACTGTATACGGTGGCTCAGTGGTTAGCACTGTATACGGTGGCTCAGTGGTTAGCACTGTATACGGTGGTCAGTGGTTAGCACTGTATATGGTGGTCAGTGGTTAGCACTGTATATGGTGGCTCAGTGGTTAGCACTGTATATGGTGGCTCAGTGATTAGCATTTTCGCTGCCGTGCTATGGAGTTCATAGTGTAATATAAGTGCAAAAAAACTTTCTTCTTAATATTATGTCACAATACCGGGATCTGAGGATCTTCTATTTGGAGGTCAGGGGCTCTCTGATGCCATGTTGCTGTCTGTCTTGCTGTCGTCCTCTTTTGACACTGCAGTGCGGTGGACAAGAGAGCATTAACTGGTTAATAACAAGAAGTATGGAGTGTACTAACTGAGCCATAAATCCTCCCCATACCATGTCCAGCAGAGATTGTAGGATTACTATATGGATTTTAGTATTAGGGTACGAAACTCTGATGAGTGCAATGTGTGATTTTCTCACATTGCAATCAATCTCTGAGAGCACAATGACGAGTGTCGGACGCTTTTTTCTCATCCAGATTCAGGATGAGAAAAAAGTTGCAACATGCTGCGACAGTAAGTGATTCCCGCGTGAGACTCTCCAATGCAAGTCTATGTGTCTGACAAAATCACAGACAGCACACTGACCATCCGAGAAGCATCTGTTTTTTTCACGGATACATTATCATTCTGTAGCTGAGACAACTGTAGATGTTCCTGTAAATGATTCTACACTAATAGATGCTGAGAAAAAAAAGGGATTGATTGCACACGGATGTGATCTGAGAATCTGAGAGAAATGTCGGACACTTGCACAGCAGTTGGATGCCAAATGGACAAAAAAACAGATGTCACTTGTCCGACTCTCCTGGATGAGAAACAGACCGATTTTAAGGCGGCGGGAGACAGTTTACCACCATGTCCTCAGCTCCGTGCTGTGCACAGACAGTGTACAGTACACTACTACAGCACAGGGCTGAGGACATCCCAGAAGAGGCACAATAACCACAGACAGGCGGCAGGAGAACATTGAGCCAGGAGAACTACAACTCCCAGCACCCAACACACTGCCCAGAAACCATACAGTAATGCCCGAACAGGCAGGAGAACTACAATTTCCAGCATGCCACAACCTGCCAACACAGGAAGGTAGAGGCTGCCGCATGGAGGCAGAGACACCTGGTACAGTTGCCATTATCACCACACACAGCCCCATTCCTCCTGCACCCCCGTCCTCCTCTCCTCTGTCCTCCTGCACCCCCATCCTCCTCTCCTCTGTCCCTCCTGCTGCCCCCCTGTCCTCTTCTCCTCGGTCCCCCTGTTGCTGTCCTACTGCCCCCCCTGTCCTCTTCTGTCCTTCTGCCCTCATCCTCTTCTCCTCTGCCCCCCTGTTCCTGTCCTTCTGCCCCCCTGTCCCCCTGTTCCTGTCCTTCTGCCCCCCTGTCCTCTTTCCCTCTGCCCCTCTGTTCCTGTCCTTCTGCCCCGTCCTCTTCTCCTCTGTCCTCTGTACCATATAGTACTACAGAGGTGACAGCAGGGGTGGGCTGTGGGCACAATACTGCTAAACAAGCATAATGGTGTGAAGACAGTCTAGAGCAGGGTGGGCACTGGGCAGGGTGGAAGAGGATATCTTTAATTATCTATACATATTACTACCCACCAGACGTGTGTGTGCTCACTGTGCTGTCTCCTCTCTGTGTATTCACACAGCGAGCTGTGTTCCGTCCAGCTCGCTCTGCCTTGCTGCAGCATGTAATGTGGGGCTGGGCAGTGGGATCACTGGGAGGCGACCGTTATGGAGGCTCAGGCAGGCTACTTCTGTCTACGTGGACCGCAAACACAGGAAGGGGTTGGGTTGGAGGCTGAGCGGGGAGGCGCCTCTTCAATTTGCTCCACACTGTGGAGCGCTAAGTGAGGAAGAGGAAGTGAAGAGGCGGCGGAAGGGACGACCCGGCCGGATATGACGGGCCGGAAGTGACGACCCGGCCGGATATGACGGGCCGAATGCGGGGACTGGCGCCGGATGCGGGGACTGGCGCCGGCCGGCTTTTGATTTAAAGTTCGCCGGTAAGAAACATAATACTGGTGGTGCCGCGATGCGGGTGGGCGGGCAGCAGCGGCGGTGGGCTCCCCTTCCCCCGTCACACGCCCGGGTACGCCGGGTGCTGACGCCGGCCCTGACTGGGCTGCACAGATGGGGGGGGGGATCAGATTTTCCGGTACGCTGCACCGGATCGCACCAGGTTTTCCCGGATTTTCCGGGACAAAAAATGCCTTGTATGTATGTATGTATGTATATATATCTAATATATAAAGCTGAATGTGTGTGTGTATGTATGTATGTGTGTATGTATGTGTGTCCGGGATTGGCATCTACACCGTCGCAACTACAGCCACAAAATTTTGCACAGTGACACGTCTGGACCCCGAGAGCGTCATAGGCTATGTTGAGAGGCGAAATTTTAACCTGAGCGTTCCAGTTCACGAAACAATTTTGCCCCTATATCTACATAATGGGGAAAAAGTGAATGGAAAAGTGTTGGAGGAAAATCGACAGCTGTCAGCTATAGCCACAAAATTTTGCACAGTCACACGTCTGGACACCGAGAGCGTCATAGGCCATGTTGTGAGGCGAAATTTTAACCCTGAGCGTTCCAGTTCACCAAACAGTTTTGGCCCTATCTACATAATGGAGAAAAAGTGAAAGGAAATGTGTTGTAGGAAAATTGACAGCTACCAGATGTGAACAAGGGGGACTTAAAGAATGAGAGCGATGCCGCCAAAGAGTATATACCATACAGTTGCTAAGGTGGGGCCCCGACATAGGATACTCACCACACACGGGGATATGAACACACACACAATGCGCCTCACACTACCACGTGCTTGAACACATATACCACCCTCAACACACATTTCACCACACATACACCAACCTCGACACATCATCGCCCTAAAACACACACAAGTCTGGTATTATCCTTCACAAATATAAATCTGATTAATAAGCAGCAAAACTACAAGAGAAACAAATGTACCATATAGGAAATACGCCAGCTGTCAGTCACATGACCTGTCTATTATGTGTATGTGTGAGCTAATATATACTGTCGGGGGGAGGGTTTCCTGTTGCCTGGGGATTTATCAGGCTGCCAATAGCAACCAATCACAGCTCAGCTTCTATTTTGCTACTGTTAATCTGAGCTCTGATTGGTTAATATAGACAACAAAGGACATTCTCAGTAAAGCTTCTGTGAGGTAATAGGATGTCTGTGAGGTAATAGGATGTCAGTTAGGGTGTGTTGGTGGAAAGGCTGATGTCAGTCACATTACCTCTATGTGAGAGGATATAGAAACTGTGGAATATCTGTGCTGTTGAAATATATGTTGTGAAATGCTTCTATTAGCTTAGTTTTTGCCTTTTAATAATTACATTTCTATCGATTTGTTTTGTGGTTTTTGTGTGCTGAATAAATTTTTGTTAACACATTCTATTTTGTTAACAGCAGTTATTAACCCGGGCGAAGCCGGGTAGTACAGCTAGTATATATATATATATTTTCTATTTTCCAGAGTCTTCTGGAAAAAACAAATTGGTTATCCTTCAGGAATGGACGAGTATTTTACTGTATTTCCAGTTCACCTTTGGACTTATTTACGAATGTAACTATTGAACATATTAGATCCTCTGTTTCTCCAGCCACATGGTCTGCATATATATCAGCCTGGGATTCATGGTGTGATCTTTGTACTAACTCCCAGGTTGAGTCTTTTTCCCCTGATGCTTGCCAAGTTTTGTGGTTTATCCACGTTTTAGTATCTCAAGGCAAGGGTTATTCCTACGTTCACAAGATCATCTCCGGTGTTTCTTTCTTTTTGAAATTGGGTGGGATGACATCATTTTTTTCTTTGTTTCCTGTTCAGCAGTTTTTCAAAGGTTTTAAGAAATCTAGTTGTACACCAGATGGACGTAGAGCAATTTCGGTATCTTTACTATTTAAATTATGGTCAATTTCACCGTCGGTCTATTTTGATAATTTTGAGGTTCGGCTTTTTAGGGCATGTTTTTGCCTTGTCTTTTTTGGCGCTTTTCGCATCGGTGAGCTCTTGAGCAAAAATAAAAGGGAGCCATCTGGTTTATTTTTCAGCGATATCCATCTACATCCTTATTTTATGGTTGTATTTTTGCGTCAGTCCAAAACTGATCAATGAGGGATTTGCATCCACATGAACGCTATTTTGGAATCTGAAATTTGTCCATTGTTTAATTTGCAGTTATGGTTGGAGTTTAGGCCAATAGGTTTTTTGCCTCTTTTATTCATGCGGATGGTTCTCCACTGACTATTTTTCAGTTTAAACACGTGTGAAAAAAAAATGCTTGCAAGTATTAGGCTTGTCAGATTTACGCATTTCTGCCCATTCTTTTAGAATAGGTGCTGCTACCACCGCAGCTTCTTTGGGTTTTTCAGACAAAAAAATATGCCGAATAAGTACCGGTAGATGGAATTCCCATAGGGTTAAATTATATATCAGACCAAATGCTGGTGTGTAAAGGTTTTGTTGTTAATTCTCCTTTCTTTACAGGAAGTTTAACTGTATGGATTGTAAGACACTTTTTCATTTTCTGGGCGAAGAGGAGGGCCCAGCAACGGACTTATTCGTTGAATTTATCTCTCAACAGGTCTCAAGTATCATTGCTTTGGTTTGGTTGGAAAGGAATGCGATGGGGTCATTCCATGTGAAGTGAACCAATGATTATTACCTCTATATTTTTAATTCTTTTGAGATTTTGTTATTTGATAATAGCAGGTCAGACAATGCAAAATGTGAAGAGAAAAATTTTAAAAAAAATTATTTTTTTTTAAATGATTTTCAAATTTCGGAAAAAGTGTGAATTTCGCTGTTGCCTGCCTTTACGTTTCTCCTCATAACTCAGGCTAGGAATAAGATAGAGAGACAAAATAAACACCATTCTACTCAGAACTATACAGGCTTTCACCAGATATGTCACAAGAGGATCTTTGTTAATATTTTACCCATGTGATCGCAAGCGCAAAACTTTAAAACGCATTTCCGAAAAATCGGCGCGCTTTAAATATTTCAAAAACTGCCCATGTGTCTGCTTTGCTCTTAGCCACATTTGTACCAAATTTCAAGTTGGGATCACAATGGGATCATATTTTAACATATTTTACTATTAATAGCGTCTAGGGGTCATTCCATATCAAGTGATCTAAATATGAATATTTTTTTTTACCTGACGTCTTTAGATTTTTTTTTTTTTTCCTTCATGAAGTATTACTTTAGTTAATTACAAGTTAAAAGTTTAGAATTTTTTTCTTCATCAGTTAATTTTTTACAGATTTTTAAAGTTTAAAAAAAGGGTGAATTTTGGCCTGGTATGACTTTACATTTTTTTTTATCTCGGGCTAGAAATAAGATAGAGAAACAAAATAAACACCATTCTACTGAGAACTGTCCAGGCTTTCACCAGATATGTCACAAGAGTATATTTGTTAATTTTAATTTTTTACCCATGCGAACGCAAACGCAACATTTTGAAACGCATTTCCGAAAAAACGTTTTAATAAAAATTTTCCAAAACTGCCCATGTGTCTTTTATGCTCTTAGTCACATCTGTACCAAATTTCAAGTTGGGATCGTGATAGGATCATATTTTAAAATATTTAACTATGGTTAATCTCATTTTTATTAAATTATGAAAAAATATATGAAAGACATACAATCAATCTTTTAACAAAATCTTGAGACATATAAAATATACAAAAAGAGAATTCACAAAGTTATTAGTAACTTTAAGATAAGCTGCAAATTTACTTTTGCGCCTATCTCTGGTGCAATATATACTACAATCTAAATATAATTCCAAACACTCAAGTATACAACCTTTCTCAGGGTTTTGAGATGTTCTGATGTCAAGGGGACAAGCAGCCCCAGCAGAATGATTTTTATCACTTGGCCCCTTCTAACTGGATGACCGCGTAAGTGGGTCATTACCCGTTGAGGCCTAGTTGGAATAGTCTATCGACTGGTGTACCGGAAAGGAAGGCCGAAATATTAATGATCTACTCACAGCTCAGAGTTTCCGATACCTGTCTAATGTTCACTAGAATTCTGAAGGTATAGGTGTAGAAAGGAAATACCTAGACTGAATGTATCAGATGGGAAGAAAAGAGAGATAGAAAAGAAGAGAGAGAGAAGAGAAACAAAAACCATTAGAAAAAGTTATACTGGGAAAGAAAAGCCACGTAAAAAAAAAAGAAAAAAATGAGGGGGGGGGGGGGGACGGGTGAGGTATGGGAAGGAGAAAGGATACTCATCCCACTGGCTCCCCATCAGCCAGAGGTCGAGCCATATTATCTGTGCTGGAAAAGATACTCCTAAATTCTGCAGAGTCGTGAAAAAGAATCCATTCAACCCAAATCCCTAAGAATTTGTTCCGAGATCCCGATGCATCAGCTGCGAGCTCCTCCATTCGATATATGTCCATCAATTCTTTGAACCAATCAAGTAGAGATGGAGCCCTGGTTGATTTCCAGAACCTCGGGATCACAGCACGAGCAGCCGAGATGCAAAAGCGGAGAATATCCCTCTTCTGTAGCCCAATAGGACCTGGAAAGATGGATAACATTGCCGATTCTGGGCAGCATTCGCTTGTTTACCTGTTATCCGGGCGTATGCATTGAAAACCTCAGACCAGAACCGCCAGATTTCCCCACAACTCCACCAAATGTGTATTATTGTACCCTTCTCTTCCCCACAGCGCCAGCAGGTATCAGGGGTTCCAGGGAACATGTTCCGGAGTGTCGTCGGGCACAAGTACCATCTAGTGAGCAGCTTACAGCTTCTTTCTTGTGCAGAACAAGCGCTAGCTAGTGAGTGAGTAAATATAAAGCATTTCTGCCAATTAGCTTCTGAAATGCTACACCGCAATTCCCTCTCCCAAGCACGTTGGAAGTAAAGGGTGCCCTGCTCTCTCATGGACCCTAAGGCCTGGTATAGAACTGATATTTTGCGCCTCGGTGGAGCCTCCAGTTGGAATAACCTCTCCAATACTTTGGGCGTCAATCTTACCCTGCAAGAGTGGAGAAATTCGAACTACTTAAGAGGTCTCGTAGGTTCTTTGAGTTGTAGCTCTGCCATCGGGGGCAAACCACCACTGGACAGAGTCTGTCCTACTCGGGTGTCATCCACACTCCGCCAACATAAAAATCTCTGCCTGTCAAATCCGGGTGGGAAAGATGGGTTGGAAAAAAGGGGAGTCAAAGGGCTAAGTCTGTCGTCTAAGCCAGAGGTCCCCAACTCCAGGCCTCAAGGCCCACCAACACTGCAGGTTTTCAGGATCTCCTTAGTATTGCACAGGGCTTGGAATCATTACCTGTGCAGATGATCACATTAGCACCTGTGCAATACTAAGGAAATCCTGAAAACCTGCACTGTTGGCGGGCCTTGAGGCCTGGAGTTGGGGACCTCTGGTCTAAGTGGAGGGTTTTCGTCACTAGGTGCCACACCATCAAGGTGTTCCTGGTCATGTCTGTCAAAGGTACTAGGTCTGTGGAGTCTTTAGGGGAAATCCAAAGCAGGTGTTTCAGCGGAATCCCCAAACCCTCTTGCTCCACCCCTACCCATTTCTTGGAGGACGCATGATAATGCCAATTTAGAGCTCTAACAAGAGAGGAAGCCACAAAGTACGCTCGTATGTTGGGTAGTCCAACCCCTCCTCTGGTCTTGGGCAAGGATAGGATATTCATTCGCAATCTGGACCTCTTGTTCCCCAGACAAATCTAAGGATCATAGATTGCATTTTGGAGAGGAAGCCTCTATCCAATAGAACAGGAACTGTCTGAAAAGTATATAAGAGTCGGGGCAAGACATCCATCTTGACTACGTTTATTCTCCCGAACCAGGATAGCTTTAATTGTCTATAGGAGGTAAATGCCGATTCCGCGTTAGTCAAAAGGGGTTGATAATTTAAATTGAATATTTGTTTAAGATCTTTTGGTATAAGGACTCCCAAGTACTTAATGGTTTCTACTTTCCATTTAAATGGGAACTGTTTAGATAGATGAGAAACCAATTCTCCAGGCAAAGAAATATTGAGTGCCTCGGTTTTGGAGCAATTCACTTTAAAGTTGCTCAATTGTCCGAACCGTTCAAACTCCATTAAGACCGAAGGGCTGGAGACCAGGGGCTGGGAGATGTAAAGTAGCAGGTCATCTGCAAATAAGGCTAATTTGTGATGACTCTGTCCCAGCTTGACCCCATGGACGCATTCATTGGACCTAAGTGCAAAATATTTAACTATTATAGTGTCATTTCAAAAATCACCAAGAACACAATCAGTCATTTTTTCACAATTGCCCGTCAATAGTTTGAATTTTATATAAAGAAACATAGTCTTGTAACATCTCAAATGAAAGCTGTTACTGTTCTGAGTAAAATGATGCCTCTCCACTTTATTATCTTATTTCTAGCCTGAGATAAAAAAAATGTAAGGTCATACCAGGCCAAAATTCACCCTTTTTTTAAACTTTAAAAATCTGTAAAAAATTAACTGATGAAGAAAAAAATTGTAAACTTTTAATTTGTAATTAACTAAAGTAATACTTCATAAAGGAAAAAAAAATAAAAATCTAAAGACGTCAGGTAAAAAAAAATATTCATATTTAGATCACTTGATATGGAATGACCCATTGACACTATTAATAGTAAAATATGTTAAAATATGATCCCATTGCGATCCCAACTTGAAATTTGGTACAGATGTGGCTAAGAGCAAAGCAGACACATGGGCAGTTTTTGAAATATTTAAAGCGCGCCGATTTTTCGGAAATGCGTTTTAAAGTTTTGCGCTTGCGATCACATGGGTAAAATATTAACAAAGATCCTCTTGTGACATATCTGGTGAAAGCCTGGACAGTTCTGAATAGATTGGTGTTTATTTTGTTTCTCTATCTTATTTCTAGCCCAAGATATGATAGAAAATGTAAAGCCATACCAGGCCAAAATTCGCACTTTTTTAAAACTTTAAAAATCTGTAAAAAATTAACTGATAAAGAAAAAAATTCAAAACTTATTTTTTGTAATTAAATAAAGTTGTTCTTCATATGGAAAAAAAATTTAAAAAATCTGAGGACGTCAGGGAAAAAAAATATTCATTTTTGGATCACTTGACATGGAATGACCCGATGGAATAATCTTTATGTGTTATTGCCAGAGTTATGGGGCCGTCACACACGTCAATGTTGTCAGTGATCTGATCGCTGACGACATTGGCGGATGATAGCTGGTGAGCTGTCACACAGGCAGACTCACCAGCGATCATTTTACCAGCGACATCGTGGAAAATGGTTTCTATATCGTTTCACACGATGTCTGCAGGCTGGTATTCAGGGTAAACTGCGGGTATCTAGGCAGCACGCTGGTTGATTGAGCATGTCACACGCGTCAATATCGCTGCAACGTCACGTGCAGCAGGGATCGTGCACGTGTTATTGACGCGTGTGACGGCCCCATTACTTTCTTTTGCTCCTAGTCCTTGTAAGACCTGTTAACAGTCCTTTAATCATGTATATAAATGTTTTGTGGACTCTTCCTTGTGTTATACTGCCACCTGTTGCCAAAAGGAAAGGATAGCAGAGATAAAACCCCCTGCTGCTGAGAGTGAAATGGAACAGTCCAGGAGATGGATGGGTGGGTTCATGGCTGCCACTAGGAATTTCAGGGCCCCTGACTGCCAAAATTTTGGGGCCCCCTGAGACTCCGCCCAGCCTCCACCCCCTGGGACTCCACCCAGGCTCCGCCTCCACCCTAGATCCGCCTCCACCCAAACATACATTACATATATAGTGAAAAATTGGAACAGCACCAAAAATTACCTCAATTTATGTGCAAAGCTTTCCCAACCAGCAATCCAGATGGTTCCTTACAATAGATAAAAAAAAAAAAAAGAAAAATAGCACAAAAAAAATTAGAAAAAAATGGACTTTATTGCCGAATTCGTGGCCATGACATTGGGCAATAAAGTCCACTTTTTTCTATTTTTGGTGCTGTTTTTCCTTTTTTACACTCTCTCTATTATATATTACACACACACACGCACACTTGAGACTGCTGTGGGCTAAATACACAATAGCTGTATTAGTCACGGTTCTGACCAATCTGTCCACGGTGTTTCTGGAGAGCTGCAGCGTGCAGATTGCTTCAGGGTACCTCCTTCCTGATCACCAGCGCTCCGGCATTCAGCCTGCTGAGCGCTCAACAACCCGGTGCACACTTCCAGTTAGCGGTTAGCGTTATAGAAATGAAGTTGCAACATCGTAGGATCAGCAGTGTTTATTCTCTCTTCGTGAGGTCTTACATGGTGCGGGTGGGAGGACGGGACGTTCTCAAAGGTGATGGCCGTTTCACACCGCAATTGGCGCTTCAACAGGCATATAGTCCACCATATGCCTGTTGACGATATGCCTGTTGAAGTGCAACCCCACGAAGAGTGAATAAACACCGCTGATCCTGTGTTACAACTTCTTTTCTATAACGCTAAACACAATAGCTGTATATACAATAGAGAATACAGAATAGAGACAGCTGCTACCTGTATACACAATAGAGATGGCTGCGGACCGTATACACAATGGAGACTGCTGCTGGCTATACATACAATAGAGAATACACAATAGAAACTTCTGCTGGCCATACACAATAGAGAATACACAATAGAGACTACTGCTGGCCGTACGCAATAGAGATGGCTGCGAGCCATATAGACAACATTCCAACAGCCTCCCTCCATCCTGACAGCCTCCTTCCATCCTTCCTCTATCTTGACAGCCTCCTTCAATCCTTCCTCCATCCCAACAGCCTCACTTCATCCTTCCTCCATCCTGACAGCCTCCCTCCATTCTGACAACCTCCCTCCATCCTGACGGCCTACCTCCATCCTTCCTCCATCCTGACAGCCTCCTTCCATCCTTCCTCCATCCCGACAGCCTCACTTCATTCTTCCTTCATCCTGACAGCCTCCCTCCATCCTTCCTCCATCGCGATAGCCTCCCTCTATCTCAACAACGTCCCTCCATCCTGACAGCCTCCCTCCATTCTGACAACCTCCCTCCATCCTGACGGCCTACCTCCATCCTTCCTCCATCCTGACAGACTCTTTCCATCCTTCCTTCATCCCGACAGCCTCCCTCCATCCTGATGGCCTCCCTCCATCCTGACAGTCTCCATCCCAACAGCCTCCCTCCATCCCGACAGCCTCCCTCCATCCTTCCTCCATCCTGATGGCCTCACTTCATCCTTCCTCTATCCTGACAGCCTCCCTCCATCCTTCCTCCATCCCAACAACGTCCCTCCATCCTGACAGCCTCCCTCCATCCTTCCTCACCCCAACAACGTTCCTCCATCCCGACAGCCTCCCTCTATCTCAATAGCCTATTCCATCCTGACAGCCTCCCTCCATCCTTCCTCCATAACGACAGCCTCCCTCCATCCTGACTGCATCCCTCCATCCTTCCTCCATCCTGACAGCCTCCCTATATCCCACCAGGCAGCCTCCCTATATCCCGACAGCCTCCCTCCCTATACATGGCCCCGTAGCCTCCCTATATCCCAACAGCCTCCCTCCCTATATCACGACAGCCCCCCTCCCTATATCCCGACAGCCTCCCTCCCTATATATGCCCCCTATTCTGTATATATTGCCCCATCCCTCCCCCGAACCCCCCAATATATTACCATTGGAGGAGCCGTGGATGCGGAGCAGGGGTGGCCCGGAGGGCACATCTGCAGGACTGGAGGGAGCTGCCTGCCGGGGAGTAGCTGCGGGCCTGCGGCAAGCGCAGCTAGCGGTGGGCGCCACCATGTTTTTTGTGGCCGGCTGCATTCACTAACTCTACAGCCGGTCGGTAGAAGTTGAGACTTCAACAAAATGGCCGCGGCCAAATGGGGATCCGCGGCCATTGTGTAGAAGTCTCAACCTCTACTGACTGGCTGTACAGTTAACGGGCGCCGGCCACAAAGAACATGGCGGCACCCACCGCTAGCTGCCGCAGCTTCTCCCCGTAATTCCAGGGCCCGGCGGCGGTGATAGAAGGGGGGGCCCAGAGGAGCAAGCTCCAAATGGCCACGCCCTCTGGAGTCACGGCCGGGCCCCCCTGGACTCAGGACCCCTGACTCTAGGCAGGGCTGTCACCCCCTGATGGCGGCCTTGGGTGGGGTCTCCAGAAGGAGAAGAGAGACAACTTCCACGTGTGTTGCAGAGAGAGACACAGACCTAAAGAGACTGGATGTGGAGTGAGGAGCCAGACAGCACGAGCAAAGCAGAGATCCAGGACAAGGACTGCACTCGACAGGCTCCTGTCAGTGAATTATGGGCCCCAACGGCAACGAGGTACCTCGCAGTAAAACTTGCAGTAAAACTCGAAGTAAAGTGTGCACACTGTTTTAGTTAGGGACAGATAGGAAAAGACTCTGCAGTTCGATATACAAGTTATAGAAAGAGAACAAACACTCTGCGTCTCGCTCGATAAAGACTTTGCAGTTCTTTATTTAAAGACATTCAGAGACCTTACATTCTCGGCAAACTAGTCACAGTGGTTATATATATTGTATTTACTTTTGCACACCTTCCCCCTCCTTCCCCTTCTTTCCCGCACTTTTCCCTCAGTTATATTAAAAGTGCATTTGTTAACACTCTGTATTCCGTGCAGTCCTTGCGTATCCCGTCACCTGTGGGCTATTACATCCTGATTTGCTAATAGTTCATTTAGGTGGCAACCACATCGGAGATTTTGACACATTGGGCTTAATCTGGCAGATGAATTAGGATTTTCTCGCTATGAGAAATATGTTTCCTCAAACTGTGTTAATGTTTTCCGAGGTGGTTCCTTGCCTATGTTGGTCTGGACCTGGATTTCGGTTCTTGGACAATATTAGGAAAAGAATAAACAGGTCCATAGCAAAATTCTTGTTAAAAATTGGTGGGTTAGCATATCGCCATTTTGATTTAGAAGGGTTTACCCCTGGTATGTACCATCATGACGGTATTCATCTTAGCGAAATTGGCTTAGATATATTTAATCTTGGACTTCAATGCATAGTCGAGTCTTGGTTTTTGGGTTTGGGGGCGAAGGCTACGTTAGTTACGGAGCCCGGTTGGGGAAAGTCACGCCCAGTTCAATAGGGCGGTTAACTATTTAAACGGTTGTTTGAATACACCTTGTATTCAATGGTTTACCCGCGGACTGTGTTACAGAATTGGCATGCAAGTGTAAGCAATGAAAAGGCAGGAGCCGCATGCAACTCCCCCATGCCTGCACCCCTCTTCACCCCCGCTTCTCACCAGACGCTGCCAGTTATCTATGAGACAATAGTGTCCGCTGCTTGTGATTATCTTAGGCCAGGGTCACATCCGCGTTTTTTTTTTTTAAATCCTGATCCGGTTTGGAGCTTTCAAAAAGCTCCAAACCGGACCAGGAAACGCTCCTCATAGGAGCCTATGCAAAACACCGGATGGCTTCACAAGCCATCCGGTGGCCGTATCCGGCACTGCTGCCTGCGTTTTAAATCATGCAGGCAGCAGTTTTCGCAGCGTTTCTGGGACCGCACTGCGGTCACCGGATGGCTCAGGATGTGTAATCCCTGAGCCATCCGGTAACTGCATAGGTTGCGGATCCCGGCTATTGCCGGGATCAGCAAACCTAGTAAAGAGTTAAATTGATTACTAAAGTACTGTTTGAGGTCTGTAGGGGGGGCTTAGACCCCCCCTACAGACCGGCCGCCCACTTGGGTGGCCTTCTAGTACAATATCCCCGCTGGCACGGGCTCCTCCGAGCCCGTGCAAGTTCCCAACACCCCAGCCCCCCGATTTACTATACAGGGGTGCCTGCACCCCTCTGGTATACTTATTCCTGTATGGGGGGAAAATGATATATTAAAGTCATGGTTAAAGTACATATTTACGTGTATCCTGCAGGCTCCAATGTTGTGAATAATCCATGGGCGGGGCTGTTTGCGGCAGCCTCCGCCCCCTCATTTCTCATGGCCGCCCCCTCTATGTCTCATCCATTGATGTGACGCCGGACGCGTCATGAAAGGGGCGGGGTGAACCCCGTCACACCGTGCGCCCCGCCCCTTTCATGACGCGTCCGGCGTCACATCAATGGATGAGGCATAGAGGGGGCGGCCATGAGAAATGAGGGGGCGGAGGCTGCCGCAAACAGCCCCGCCCATGGATTATTCACAACATTGGAGCCTGCAGGATACACGTAAATATGTACCTTAACCATGACTTTAATATATCATTTTCCCCCCATACAGGAATAAGTATACCAGAGGGGTGCAGGCACCCCTGTATAGTAAATCGGGGGGCTGGGGGTGTTGGGAACTTGCACGGGCTCGAGGAGCCCGTGCCAGCGGGGATATTGTACTAGAAGGCCACCCAAGTGGGCGGCCGGTCTGTAGGGGGGGTCTAAGCCCCCCCTACAGACCTCAAACAGTACTTTA
Organism: Allobates femoralis; assembly: GCA_033576535.1. NCBI lineage: Eukaryota > Metazoa > Chordata > Amphibia > Anura > Aromobatidae > Allobates > Allobates femoralis. The sequence continues at coordinate 75,903,307 of JARQOC010000008.1, read as the reverse complement.
GTAATCAATTTAACTCTTTACTAGGTTTGCTGATCCCGGCAATAGCCGGGATCCGCAACCTATGCAGTTACCGGATGGCTCAGGATTACACATCCTGAGCCATCCGGTGACCGCAGTGCGGTATTCTGCACACAGTTTTGAAAAAAACTGTGTGCGACCGGCATTGCGTTCACCGCATCCGGATCCGGATGCGGTGAATGCAATTTATGTTTTCAATGTGACCCTACCCTTACTGGCTGCAAAGAACTTTCTTGACAATAAAACCAGCAGAGCAGCAATGCAGAATAGCAAAGATTCTGCAGAGCATTACAGCAGAGGAGCTCTGCAGAGCATTACAGCAGAGGGGCTTTGCAGAGCATTACAGCAGAGGAGCATCTGCAGAGCACTACAGCAGTAATTCTGCAAGTAGGAGCGAGTGGATCGCGGGGGAGGAGGAAGGGGGTGCTACCAACCAGAGCAGACGGGCGGGGGGGTTCTTGGGGTGACAGCAGCTCTGGGTGGGGAGTGGGGGGGTGCTAGCGGCTGGGAGGTCTGGGAGCTGGGGCTGCAGGGGAGAGGGGTAAGGGAACAGTTACCCTCCTTGCTTCTGTCACAGGGGCCCCCTACTGATGCTTGAGGGGCCCTGAACCAGCTGCACCAGGTGGGTCCACATCTGACGCTCGGGGTAAATGGCAGCGAGTCTCCTTACATTCTCCTGGTGATCCAGCGATGTCCCCGCTGTGATCGCCGTTGAGAGACCCTTTGGATGCCTCCATATGACTTCCTGGTTCCGTCTCTGAGCGGCAGCGGCTCATTGGAGGCGGAACTGGGCGGCAAATACAAATGTATAAAATTTCTGCCTATAAAAGAAATTTTTCACTAAAAAAAGGTACCACTTTTAGTACAAAATTCCTGACATAATCATACCGCCAGGGAGGTTAATGGATGTTTTTCTCATTTGATCTTTGAGTTGTGAATATTTATGCTTTATTTGATCTTTGGATTTATAAACCCTAAGTAAAGCCTGACGGCCATTAACCACCATGCATTGTGTCCAGTGCTTTTTGCTATAATAGTATTTTAGAAATTGAGGGGCTGTTTTACCGTGTGTGTGAAGGCAATTGGGGTTACGGCATCCGGATCTGGATGCGCACCGCAATTGCCTTTCAAAGTGTGACCCCAGCCTAACAAGGTTATGGTCAGCTACATGTTTTTTTCAGTCAAATGTGCTCTTTTGGAGACTCTGATTGCCTCTTTCGGGATGTTATGCATATATATATATATTATATATATATATATATATATATACATACATACAGTGCCTACAAGTAGTATTCAACCCCTGCAGATTTAGCTGGTTAACACATGTGGAATTAACTTGGCATTGTGACATTTGGACTGTAGATCAGCCTGGAAGTGGGAAATGCAGTGCCACAAAAATTTTTTTTTTTTTTTTTTTTTTTTTAAAGCGTTAAAAGTTAATTCAGAGGGTCATTTATTATTCAACCCCTCACACCACCAGAATTCTGTTTGGTCCCCCTAAAGTATTAAGAAGTAGTTCAGGCACAAATAACAATGAGCTTCACATGTGTGAATTAATTATCTCTTTTGTCAGCCTTTTCTGACTATTTAAGACCCTCCCCAAACTTGTGAACAGCACTCATACATGGTCAACATGGGAAAGACAAAGGAGCATTCCAAGGCCATGAGAGACAAGATCGTGGAGGGTCACAAGGCTGGCAAGGGGTACAAAACCCTTTCCAAGGAGTTGGGCCTACCTGTCTCCACTGTTGGGAGCATCATCCGGAAGTGGAAGGCTTATGGAACTACTGTTAGCCTTCCACGGTCTGGACAGCCTTTGAAAGTTTCCTCCGGTGCCGAGGCCAGGCTTGTCCGAAGAGTCAATGCTAACCCAAGGACAACAAGGAAGGAGCTCCGGGAAGATCTCATGGCAGTGGGGACATTGGTTTCAGTCAATACCATAAGTAACGTACTCCACCGCAATGGTCTCCGTTCCAGACGAGCCCGTAAGGTTCCTTTACTTTCAAAGCGTCATGTCAAGGCTCGTCTACAGTTTGCTCGTGATCACTTGGAGGACTCTGAGACAGACTGGTTCAAGGTTCTATGGTCTGATGAGACCAAGATCGAGATCTTTGGTGCCAACCACACACGTGACGTTTGGAGACTGGATGGCACTGCATACGACCCCAAGAATACCATCCCTACAGTCAAGCATGGTGGTGGCAGCATCATGCTGTGGGGCTGTTTCTCAGCCAAGGGGCCTGGCCATCTGGTCCGCATCCATGGGAAGATGGATAGCACGGCCTACCTGGAGATTTTGGCCAAGAACCTCCGCTCCTCCATCAAGGATCTTAAGATGGGTCGTAATTTCATCTTCCAACAAGATAACGACCCAAAGCACACAGCCAAGAAAACCAAGGCCTGGTTCAAGAAGGAAAAAATCAAGGTGTTGGAGTGGCCTAGTCAGTCTCCCGACCTTAACCCATTTGAAAACTTGTGGAAGGAGCTCAAGATTAAAGTCCACATGAGACACCCAAAGAACCTAGATAACTTGGAGAAGATCTGCATGGAGGAGTGGGCCAAGATAACTCCAGAGACATGTGCCGGCCTGATCAGGTCTTATAAAAGACGATTATTAGCTGTAATTGCAAACAAGGGTTATTCCACAAAATATTAAACATAGGGGTTGAATAATAATTGACCCACACTTTTATGTTTAAAATGTATAAAAATTCAACTGAGCAACATAACTTTTTGGTTTGTAAGATTTATGCTTCTGTTAATAAATCCTACTCTCGTTTGCAGTTTGAAGGCTCTAACTTATTGGCATCTTATCAAGCCAGCTAAATCTGCAGGGGGTTGAATACTACTTGTAGGCACTGTATATCTAATATATAAAGCTGAATGTGTGTATGTGTGTGTGTGTGTGTGTGTATGTCCGGGATTGGCATCTACACCGTCACAACTGCAGCCAAAAAATTTTGCACAGTCACACGTCTGGACCCCGAGAGCATCATAGGCTATGTTGTAAGGCGAAATTTTTACCCTGCACGTTCCTATCACCAAACAATTTTGTCCCTATCTACATAATGGGGAAAAATTGACAGTTACCAGTTGACAGTTGTGAATGAGAGGGGCTTAATGACAGCGCCAAAGACTAACAGCATATACCAGCATATAGTCACTAAGGTGGGGCCCCAACATGGGATATTCACCACGCACGGGGACATGTATACACACCACATACACACAAAGAGTAACAGCAAGTGTATAGTCGCTAAGGTGCAGTCCCAACATTGGATACTCACCACACACTCGAACACACACATACCACAAAGAGAGACACACAACACAGAGAGACACACACCCTATAGCGACATACACAAAGAGACACACACAACACAGAGACACACAAACCACACAGACACCCCCCCCACAGGGACACACACACATACACACACCCTATAGGGACACATTCACTCGCCCCACAGGGACACACACACCACAAAAAGACACACACACCACACAGACACCCCCCACAGGGACACACACATACACACCCTATAAGGACATATGCACTCACCCCACAGGGACGGACACACACACACCCCAGGGACACACACACCACACAGACAGATACAGATGTGCACAAATTTCCTCATAAAAGTTGCCTCATACGTGTGTTATCTTTAATTTCCAAAAATAAACATCTGATTAAAAACAGCCAATGTGCAACACATGTGCCATATAGGGAATTAAGGCAGATGTCAGTCACATGAGCTGTCTATTATGTGTATGTGTAAGGTAACATATACTGCCCGGCCGGGGGGAGGGTTTACTGTTGGCTGGAGATTTATCAGGCTGCCTATAGCAACCAATCACAGCTCAGCTTCTATTTTCCTACAGGTCATTAATATGACATATTCAAATTCTATTTTGTTATAGCTAACATCAGTTATTTATTAACCCGGGCGTAGCCAGGTAGTACAGCTAGTCTAATATATAAAGCTGAATGTGTGTATGTATGTCTGGGATTAGCATCTACACCGTCGCAACTACAGCCACAAAATTTTGCACAGTCACACATCTGGACCCCGAGAGCGTCATAGGCTATGTTGTGAGGCGAAATTTTAACCCCGTGCGTTCCAATTCACCAAACAATTTCTACATAATGGAGAGAACGTGACAGTTACCATTTTACAGTTGTGAATGAGAGGAGCTTAATGACTGCACCAAAGACTAACAGCATATACCAGCATATAGTCACTAAGGTGGGGCCCTGATATGGAATATTGATCATGCACGGGGACATGTATACACACCACACGCACACAAACAGTAACAGCTAAGGTGGAGCCCCAACATTGGATACTCACCACGCACCCGGATACAAACACACACACCACAAAGAGACACACACAACACAGAGACACACACCACACAGACACCCCCTTCACAGGGACACACACACATACACACCCTATAGGGACACATGCACTCACCCCACAGGGACACACACACCACAGGGACATACACACATACACACCCCACAGGGACACAGACACACACACACACCCCACAGGAACACACAGACCCCATAGCGATGGACACACACCACAGAGACCCCCCTCCCCCCACAAGGACACACACCACAAAGACCCCCCCACAAGGACACACTCACATAACTGGACACACACACACACCCCAGGGACACACACACCACACAGACAGACACAGATGTGCACAAATCGCCTCACACAACTCGCCTCATACGTCCGGTATCTTTAATTTCCAAAAATAAACATCTGATTAAAAACAGCCAATGTGCAACACGTGCCATATAGGGTATTAAGGCAGATGTCAGTCACAATAGCTGTCTTTTATGTGTATGTGTGAGTTAATATTTATTGCCCGGCCGGGGGGGGGTTACTGTTGGCTGGAGATTAATTAGGCTGCCTATAGCAACCAATCACAGCTCAGCTTCTATTTTCCATTGGTCATTAATCTAATATATAAAAGCCAAAGGCACTTCCGTCACTTTGTCCAGAGCTATATATAGAAGCCAGTGGCACTTCTGTCACTTTGTCCGGGGCTACGTGACGTCACCGGAGCCCTACACCCGTTCAGGGTGAGCCAAGATGGTGGCCATAAACGGGACTCATACAGCCCGCTAAGCTTACGGCCGCCCCTACAGTGCCGCAAAACACACACACAACCATCCGAACAACATCACGCATACACACTCACACACCCGGACACACACACAAACACACACACACTCTCGCTACACTTTCGCAGCACTGCATCCACTCCTGAATCATCACCCCTGCACACATACAGGAGGGGTGAGGAGAGCATACGCAAGTACCGAAAACCAGCACTACGCCATCCACAGCCCGGTGTGCCTCCTCCCCCAACATCCGGGAGCCGGACCGGCCCACACTCCGGTGTGTGGCCTCCGGCATCCCCGGCACCACCGCCAGCACCCCCGCAGACCGGCCACATCCATCTCCGCCCACCCACAATTCGCCGCCCCCCCGCCGCGGTCCCGCCCACAGCCCGGTGAGCCTCCTCCCCCAACATCCGGGAGCCGGACCGGCCCACACTCCGGTGTACGGCCTCCGGCATCACGGCACCACCGCCAGCACTGCCGCAGACCGGCCAACATTCATCACCGCCCACCCGCAGTTCTCAGGCCCCGCCCACAGCCCGATGTGCGTCCTCTACCAACATCACGTTACATTCAGCTGGGGGCAGGCCCGCCCCACAGCCCGGTGTGTGGCTTCCGGCATCACCGACACCACCGCCAGCACCCCCGCAGAACGGTCACATTCATCTCCGCCCACCCACAATTCTCAGGCCCCTCACACAGCCCGGTGTGCGTCCTCCACCAACATCGCGTTACATTCAGCCGGGAGCTGGCCCGCCCCACAGCCCGGTGAGCGGCCTCCGGCCACATCTATCTCCTTACCCTTCAACCTCACCTCTCTTCACCCCTCCAGCCTATGCTCTCCTTACCCCTCCAGCCTATGCTCTCCTCACCCCTCCAGCCTACGCTCTCCTCACCCCTCCAGCCTACGCTCTCCTCACCCCTCCATCCGCACCTCTCCTCACCTCTCCAGCCTCATCTCTCCTCACCTCTCCAGCCTCATCTCTCCTCACCCCTCCAGGCTCACCTCTCCTCACCCCTCCAGACTCACCTCTCCTCACCCCTCCAGCCTCCGCCCACATCAATCTCCTCACCCCTCCAGCCTACACTCCCCTAACCCCTCCTGCCTCCGCTCTCCTCATCCCTCCAGACTCACCTCTCCTCACCCCTCCAGCCTCCGCCCACATCAATCTCCTCACCCCTCCAGCCTCTCCTCTCCTCACCCCTCCAGCCTCCGGCCACATCATACTCTGCTGCTATCCACAGAGCCGCCTGGATACTCTGCTACCCACAGAGCCGTCTGTATACTCTGCTACCCACAGAGCCACCTGTATACTCTGCTACCCACAAAGCCGCCTGTATACACACAATTCATTTCACCGCACTCCCGATGCAATTGCATAGGGCCTTTTTACTTCCTCCGTCCAGTCGCGAGCTCCAGGTCCAGCGTCGTCTCCCCTGTCGTCTTTCCTGCTGACTGCCATCCCCAGGATGGCGGCCGAAAGCTTCCCCGAGTTCTCGCCCACTTCCCTAATCTTTACCACACACACACTGGGATTTCTACGACAACCAAGATGGCGCTCGGGAACTGCCGTTTTAAGTCTCGGGCGCCATCTTGGATAGGGCAAATCCTATATGCCGGCCCCGAAATCTCGCGAGATTTCGGATCCGCCATTTTAGACCGCGAAATTTGAAATTTTACCTCACAGCTACTTTCTACTGCACAGAGCCTGTCAGATTGACGTCGCACTTCAAGCTCCCTGCTATTATCGGCACAAAACAGATAAGACTTTTTACCACAGACATAATTATTAATTCTCAGAGTGTTCATGTCACATTTATTCGAAATATTGTATATTTAGCTGTGGAAAATTAACCTATTTTGTGCCAGCAACAGTTTGAACTTCGTTTTGGTGCTATATATATACTGTCTAAAATTAACATCCTATTTGCCTCTAACAGACACTGCCTTTAATTACCGTATTTTCCGCACTATAAGGCGCACCTAAAAGACTAAGATTTTCCCAGAAATCATAAATGCGCCTTATAGTGCAGTGCGCCTTATATATGTATTTTTCCAGGAAAATTTAAGTGCATAGTATATAAAGAGTGCTAAGGGGGTGCCATTTGCCTGCAAATATTTGGCACCCCCCACAAAATAAGGCATACCTTTGTGCCGCAATATCCTCCGTCCCCGCCATCCCCCTTGTCCGGTGCCCGCCTGGCATCGCTGTGCGGAGTCGCGATCACCAGCCGCCGTCCCCGCCATCCATGCTGTCTGGTGCCGGTGCCTGCCTCGCATCACTGTGCGGGGACGCGATCACCAGCCGCCGTCCCCGCTGTCTGGTGCCGGTGCTTGCCTCGCATCACTGTGCGGGGACGCGATCACCAGCCACTGTCCCCGCTGTCTGGTGTCCGGTGCCACCGCTGGAGGGTGATGGGAGGCTACAGAGGGATGCTGGAGGGTGATGGGAGGCTACAGAGGGATGCTGGAAGTTTGACTTACAGTCTGAGCTTTTTTTTTTTATGGTAATATGGTGCGCCTTATAATCCGGTGCGCCTTATAGTGCGAAAAATACGGTAACCTCTTCTTTGCCACTAACACAGACTCGCTATCATTAACCCCTTATTTGCCACAAACAATTACTGGGTATAATTAACCTATAATTTGCCACAAAAGGACACTGTCTATTATTCACCAGCTATTTGCCACCAATAGACACTGCCTATTATTAACCTGATATTTCCTACAAATACCGACTGCCTATTATTAACCTGCTATTTCCCACTACCTGACACTGCCTGTTATTAAACTGCTGTTTGCCACTACCACACATACGGTAGTTATTTTTCTGCACCAACATGAGGTCTGATACCAAGTATCATAATGACAGAGAAAAAAGCTGCCGATTCTGCACTTAAGCGCAAACAGCGTGCTATACAAGTATTGGCCAGTATGTGTACCAAACGCCTTAGCATATAACAATAAAATTTCCAAAAATTACATAGACCATACAAACATAGGCTATGTTCACACACAATTTGCGTTTTTTTTAGCACTCTTAAAAGCACTTGCGTTTTTTTAAGAGTGCTAAAAAATGTCCCTTGTGTGTCTGAAAGGATTTGCCACGTTTTTGGACTTAGTCATTTTTTCACCAAAAACGCAGGCAAAAACGCAAGCGTTAACGCAGGGTGCATAAATGTGCCTTTTAAAAACGCATGTGTTTCCCATAGGGCCCCCATGTTAAAAAAACGCATGTGCGTTTTTTCAAAAACGCATGCTTTTTTTTTAACATGGGCCCCTATGGGAAACGCATGCGTTTTTGAATGGCACTAAAAGGTACTAATGTACCATGCGTTTTTGCATGCGTTTACCATAGGGCCCCATGTTAAAAAAACGCATGCGTTTTTGGAAAAACGCACATGCGTTTTTTTACAGCACCCAAAAACGCTGCATGCAGCGTTTTTTGGACTAGGGGTAAAAAACGCAAATGGAGCTGAAAAACGCAGCTACCCTCAAATGTACCCTGCGTTAACGCACCTGCGTTTTTTTTAATAGCCCAAAAACGCAGAGATGGTCAATAAAACGCATGTGTGTGAACATGGCCATAGGTAGTTGATGGATAGATATCATGTCTTAATTGCAATATTGGTAACTATTAGTAAATAAACTATATATGGATTCTAGACTACCCGATCCTTTAGGCCGCCATCTAGTATGACATATTAAAATGCTATTTTGTTATAGCTAACAGCAGTTATTTATTAACCCGGGCATAGCCGGGTAGTACAGCTAATATATATATATATATATATATATACTAGATGGCGGCCCGATTCTAAAGAATCGGGTAGTCTAGAATCTATATATAGTTTATTTACTAATAGTTAGGGGAGTGCGGTGAAATTAATTGTGTGTATACAGGTGGCTCAGTGGGTAGCAGAGTATACGGTGGCTCAGTGGGTAGCAGTGAGTGCGGCGGCTCAGTGGGTAGCAGTGAGTGCGGCGGCTCAGTGGGTAGCAGTGAGTGCGCGGCTCAGTGGGTAGCAGTGAGTGCGGCGGCTCAGTGGGTAGCAGTGAGTGCGGCGGCTCAGTGGGTAGCAGTGAGTGCGGCGGCTCAGTGGGTAGCAGTGAGTGCGGCGGCTCAGTGGGTAGCAGTGAGTGCGGCGGCTCAAGTGGGTAGCAGTGAGTGCGGCGGCTCAGTGGGTAGCAGTGAGTGCGGCGGCTCAGTGGGTAGCAGTGAGTGCGGCGGCTCAGTGGTTAGCAGTGAGTGCGGTGGCGCAGTGGTTAGCAGTGAGTGCGGCGGCGCAGTGGTTAGGAGTGAGTGCGGCGGCGCAGTGGTTAGCAGTGAGTGCGGCGGCGCAGTGGTTAGCAGTGAGTGCGGTGGCGCAGTGGTTAGCAGTGAGTGTGGTGGCGCAGTGGTTAGCAGTGAGTGCAGTGGCGCAGTGGTTAGCAGTGAGTGCCGTGGCGCAGTGGTTAGCAGTGAGTGCGGTGGCACAGTGGTTAGCAGTGAGTGCGGTGGCGCAGTGGTTAGCAGTGAGTGCAGTGGCGCAGTGGTTAGCAGTGAGTGCGGTGGCGCAGTGGTTAGCAGTGAGTGCGGTGGCGCAGTGGTTAGCAGTGAGTGCGGTGGCGCAGTGGTTAGCAGTGAGTGCGGTGGCGCAGTGGTTAGCAGTGAGTGCGGTGGCGCAGTGGTTAGCAGTGAGTGCGGTGGTGCAGTGGTTAGCAGTGAGTGCGGTGCCCCAGTGGTTAGGATGGAGGGGGCAGAGGACGGAGGGGGCAGAGGACGGAGGGGGCAGAGGACGGAGGGGGCAGAGGACGGAGGAGGCAGAGTACGGAGGGGGCAGAGGACGGAGGAGGCAGAGGACGGAGGAGGCAGAGGACGGAGGAGGCACAGGCTGGAGGGGGCACAGGCTGGAGAGGGCACAGGCTGGAGGGGGCAGAGGACGGAGGGGGCAGAGGACGGAGGGGGCACAGCCTGGAGGGGGCAGAGGACGGAGGGGGCAGAGGACGGAGAGGGCAGAGGACGGAGGGGGCAGAGACGAGAGGGCAGAGACGGAGGGGCACAGGCTGGAGGGGACACAGACGGAGGGGCAGAGGACGGAGGGGCAGAGGACGGAGGGGGCAGAGGACGGAGGGGCACGCTGGAGGGGGCACAGGCTGAGGAGGCAGAGGATGGAGAGGCAGAGGACGAAGAGGCAGAGGACGAGGGGCAGGACGGAGGAGGCAGAGACGAAGGGGCACAGGCTGGAGGGGGCACAGGCTGGAGGGGCAGAGGATGGAGGGGGCAGAGGATGGAGGGGGAAGAGGCTGGAGGGGGCACAGGCTGGAGGGGGCAGAGGATGGAGGGGGCAGAGGATGGAGGGGGCACAGGCTGGAGGGGGCACAGGCTGGAGGTGGCAGAGGACTGGGGGGGCACAGGCTTGAGGGGACAGAGGACGGAGGGGACAGAGGACGGAGGGGACAGAGGACGGAGGAGGCACAGGACGGAGGAGGCACAGGCTGGAGGGGGCACAGGCTGGAGGGGGCACAGGCTGGAGGGGGCAGAGGACGGAGGGGGCAGAGGACGGAGTGGGCAGAGGTCGGAGGGGGCAGAGGCTGGAAGGGGCAGAGGAAGGAGGGGGCACAGGCTGGAGGGGGCAGAGGACTGAGGGGGCACAGGCTGGAGGAGGCACAGGCTGGAGGGGCAGAGGACGGAGGAGGCAGAGGACGGAGGAGGAAGAGTACGGAGGGGGCACAGGCTGGAGGGGGCACAGGCTGGAGGGGGCACAGGCTGGAGGGGCACAGGCTGGAGGGGCAGAGGACGGAGGGGGCACAGGCTGGAGGGGGCAGAGGACAGAGGGGGCACAGGCTGGAGGGGGCAGAGGACTGAGGAGGCAGAGGCTGGAGGGGCAGAGGCTGGCGGGTCTCAGGCTGGCAGAGGATGGAGGGGGCAGAGGATGGAGGAGGCAGAGGACGGAGGGGGCACAGGCTGGAGGGGGCACAGGCTGGAGGGGGCAGAGGATGGAGGGGGCAGAGGATGGAGGGGGAAGAGGCTGGAGGGGGCACAGGCTGGAGGGGGCAGAGGATGGAGGGGGCAGAGGATGGAGGGGACACAGGCTGGAGGGGGCACAGGCTGGAGGTGGCAGAGTACTGGGGGGCACAGGCTTGAGGGGACAGAGGACGGAGGGGACAGAGGACGGAGGGGACAGAGGACGGAGGAGGCACAGGACGGAGGAGGCACAGGCTGGAGGGGGCACAGGCTGGAGGGGGCACAGGCTGGAGGGGGCAGAGGACGGAGGGGGCAGAGGACGGAGTGGGCAGAGGTCGGAGGGGGCACAGGCTGGAGGGGGCAGAGGACTGAGGGGGCACAGGCTGGAGGGGGCAGAGGACTGAGGGGGCACAGGCTGGAGGACAGAGGAGCGTGTGGGGATACAGACTCACGGCGTCCGTCGCGCGTGTGATGTAGGAGGAGAGGAGGGGCAGGCAGAGCTGCAGGACAGGAAGTCCCGTCCTCCCTCCTCTCCAGGCGCGCGGAGGGCGTCTGGCGGCACCGGCACCCCAGGGGGTGCGGGTCCCCCCAGGTGGCGGGCAATGGGCCTGCCCCCCGGTATGTACGTTAGTGGGTGGAGGGCAAAGGCTGGAGGGGAGAGGCTGGAGGGCACACGGAACTTCCGAGATCGGAACGTTCCTGTGCCGGTGCCTGTAGCCGGGTGGCGCCCGGCTGCCCTGCACTGGTTGACGTCACCACCCCAGTCCGAAAGCCATCACGGAAGTACCCTTTGGGTTTTCCGGAAGTGGCCTTCGGCTTTTATATTATAGATATATATAAATAACAGCAAAAAAACTGCAAAGCACTCGTTACACTGTGCGAAAGGTGCAAAGCTGTGCTGCTGGATCAACTTGCAACAAAAACAAAAAATCACAGCTGCACTCAGTCTAACCAACAAGTGTGTGCTGACAAGCAATAATGGTTTGAGAAAAAAATTAAAAAACATCCGTTTTTTTCTAAAAGACTCAGTACTCACTTTTTTTATTAAAAGCCGGGGCTCTTGGCACAGCTTTGCACCTTTCGCACAGTGTAACGAGTGCTTTGCAGTTTTTTTGCTGTTATATACTAGACGAGGTTGAGTTGCTGGCTCCACCCAGCTGCAGATTGCACCCCCACCGACCCCAGGTGCTCAGGGATCAGGATGAGGTCAGAAGGACCAGGGAGTCCACGGACAAGGATCTGGCAGGGATGTCAGCGTTAGGACCCTCCGGCAAGCATACATTGGCCAATGAGTGTACCAAGAGCCCCGGCTTTTAATAAAAAAAGTGAGTACTGAGTTTTTTAGAAAAAACTGATGTTTTTTTAATTTTTTTCTCAAACCATTATTGCTTGTCAGCCCACACTTGTTGGTTAGACTGAGTGCAGCTGTGATTTTTTGTTTTTGTTATATATATATAACAAAAACTGGAGAAAGACTTGCAGCACTCCAAGTTCTCAATGTGAAAAGAACTTTCTTTATTAGGACAGGCACAAAACATGCAACGTTTCAAGTCACAAAGACTTTTCCTCAGGCACAGGTATTGACACCCCTGCAATTCTGTCAGATAATAGTCAGTTTCTTCCCGAAAATAATTGCAATCACAAATTCTTTGGTATTATTAACTTCATTTAATTTGTCTTCAATGAAAAAACACAAAAAGAATTGTCCTAAAGCCAAATTGGATATAGTTCAACACCAAACATAAAAAAGGGGGGTGGACAAAAGTATTGGCACTGTTAGAAAAATCATGTGATGCTTCTCTAATTTTTGTAATTAACAGCACCTGTAACTTACCTGTGGCACCTAACAGAGGTTGGCAATACCGAAATCACACTTCCAGCCAGTTGACATGGATTAAAGTTGACTCAACCTCTGTCCTGTGTCCTTGTGTGTACCACATTGGTATTCTTACTTTTCTCCATGCTCAAAGAACTGTCTGAGGACTTGCGAAACCAAATTGTAAGGAAGCATGAGCAATCTCAAGGCTACAAGTCCATCTCCAAAGACCTGAATGTTCCTGTGTCTACTGTGCACAGTGTCATCAAGAAGGTTAAAGCCCATGGCAGTGTGGCTAACCTGCCTAGATGTGGACGGAAAAGAAAAATTGACAAGAGATTTCAACGCAAGATTGTGCGGATGGTGGATACAGAACCTCGACTAACATGCAAACAAGTTCAAGCTGCCCTGCAGTCCGAGGTGTCATGAATATATGAATATGTCTCATGATTTTTAAGGTGCTGGAAGAGTCAGCCAACAATAGTTCCCTCATCTCTCCGCCTTTTTGGTTTGTGCGTAGGTTACATAGATCCAATTCATGCAACCCCCATGCTCTCTCTCTCTTCCCCCCTCCCATATCCAACTTTTACGACCCCCCCATAAATACCTGAGACAGAACTAGAGCTTCTAGCTGTCCCCGCCAAAAAGTTCTTTGTCTGAGATATAGTTTTGTGAATGTCAGATTTAAGAAGACCTGTTCATGCCACATACACATAATTCATATTTTCAGGTTGTTCACCGGTTTGCGCATTTAATGATATGTTTTGTACAGTTCTGCAACGCTCAGGAACCTGGCAAATGATTTCTGCTATTATGAACATCATAAGCAGGTCATATTTGGTATCAATATTCTCAAAATTAAATGACATTAAATAAGAGTTATATATTATGGTTGTGAGGCCACTCCATCCCCAGATATGAAGAATGAAGAATTATTAAGCATGGTGAAAGGGGAGGTCTCAGTGGACAAGCCCACCGGGAGTGGTCATTCTGCGAGGTGGGGGCCACAGGTCCCCCTGTCTTTAATAAAAGCAGAGAAGCCATTTTTGGGTTGATTTTGATCCAGGAGCCTGACAGTCAATACCAGGCATCAACACAGAGAATTACAGGAGAACAAAAAGAGGCATTCAAAGAAAAGAACAGGTCCCCACAGTCAAACATGGCGGAGGCTCCCTGATGTTTTGGGGTTGCTTTACTGCCTCTGGCACTGGACTGCTTGACTGTGTGCATGGCATTATGAAGTCTGAAGACTACCAACAAATTTTGCAGCATAATGTAGGGCCCAGTGTGAGAAAGCTGGGTCTCCCTCAGAGGTCATGGGTCTTCCAGCAGGACAATGATCCAAAACACACTTCAAAAAGCACTAGAAAATGGTTTGAGAGAAAGCACTGGAGACTTCTAAGGTGGCCAGCAATGAGTTCAGACTTGAATCCCATAGAACACCTGTGGAGAGATCTAAAAATGGCAGTGTGGAGAAGGCACCCTTCAAATATCAGGGACCTGGAGCATTTTGCCAAAGAAGAGTGGTCTAAAATTCCAGCAGAGCTTTGTAAGAAACTCATTGATAGTTACCGGAAGCGGTTGATCGCAGTTATTTTGGCTAAAGGTTGTGCAACCAAGTATTAGGCTGAGATTGCCAATACTTTTGTCCGGCCCATTTTTGGAGTTTTGTGTGAAATTATCAATGTTTTGCTTTTTGCTTCATTCTCTTTTGTGTTTTTTCATTTAACCCCTTCCTGACCTATGACGTAGGAGGACGTCATGGGCCGGTAAGGGGTGTTTGATGTGAGCTCCGGCGCGGAGCTCATATCAAACCCCCGACATCTCAGCTGATCTCATCAGCTGAGATGTCAGGGTAACAGTGCCGATCGGATCCAGGATCTGATCGGCGCTGTCAACCCCTTGGATCCCACTGTCAATCACTGACAGCGGGATCCAAGGCGGCTGCGGAGGGGAACGCGCTGTTCCCCGCCTGCTCTGGAGATCCCGAGATAGTATCGTGGGATCTCCGGTGCTCACGTGACAGCCCAGGGTCCTGACTAGACCTCGGATGCTGTCACAGCGCAGTCTCCTGCTGTGGTTGGCAGGCGCTGCCAACCACAGCAAGTCCGCGATTCTGGGAGATACAGATGAGCTACAGCTCATCTGTATCTCCCAGAAGCAATTGGACTGTGCATCAGGGTGCCTCTTAAAGAGGCAGTGTAAAAATAAGAATGAATGAAAAAATAAAGTTTTTAAAAACCTGTAAAAAGGAAAAAAAATATAAAAGTTCAAATCACCTCCCTTTTCCCCCAATCACAATAAAAGTATAAAAAAAAAAATACACGTTTGGTATCGCCGCGTTCAGAAGCGCCCGATCTATCATCATATTAAATCCGTTAATGAGAGCCGTAAACTCTGTAACAGGAAAAATGGTCCAAATGCTAAAATTCTATTTTTTTGGTAGCCATGTTATTGCTATAAAATGCAATAACAGGCGATCAAAACTGCGGATCCCCCCAAAAATGTTATAATTTGAAACGTTCGCTCAAGACGCAAAAAATAAGCTGTCACACAGCCCCAGAGCCCGAAACATAAGGACGCTACGGGTCGCAGAACATGGCGCAAAAAGTCTGTTTTTTTTTTTTTTTCAAACCTCTGAATTTTTTTCACCACCTAGATACCAATAAAGGTATACATGTTGGGTGTCTACGAACTCGTACCGAAGTGAGGCATCACCCTGTCACGTCGGTTTTACCATATAGTGAACATGGCAACTAAAATACCCAAAAAACAAACGTCAATCATCTGGACGAAGTACCTCAGATCCGCGCTGCTGCAAGATAGATGTAAATGACACCAGAGACACCGGGATGCCTGGTTGAAAGTGATGAATAGCTTTATTTTCCGACGCGTTTCGGAGCTGCTTGCCAGGCTCCTTCCTCAGGGATGTTCCTTCATCAGAGATGTTCCCTGAGGAAGGAGCCCGGCAAGCAGCTCCGAAACGCGTCGGAAAATAAAGCTATTCATCACTTTCAACCAGGCATCCCGGTGTCTCTGGTGTCATTTACATCTATCTTGCAGCAGCGCGGATCTGAGGTACTTCGTCCGGATGATTGATTGTTTACCACAGTAACTTGTGGAAGTACGGTCCCTGCAGCAGCTGCATCTCTGAGCGATGAAGCTGGTTGTGTGTGACCCAACCTTATCAGGTGAGCGATTCTGATTTAGACCTTTTTTAACTGATTGTAAAAAGATAAGACCCTATTGCGCATTCTCAACCTTTATAGATTATTCCACAAAAAACAAACGTGTCATTGCACTTTTTTTTGCAATTTCACTGCATTTAGAATTTTTTTGCAATTTCCCTGTACACTATATGCTAAAATAAATTATTTCATATGAAAGTACAACTCGTCCCGCAAAAAACAAGCCATCATATGTCTATATTGACAGAAAAATAAAAAAAGTTATGGCTCTTGGAAGCAGGGGAGCAAAAAACGAAAATGAAAAACTGAAAAATCCTTGGTCATGAAGGTGTTAAGACAAATTAAATGAAGAAAATAATACCATTGCCATCATTTTCAGGAAGAAACTGAGTATCATCCTACAGAATTGCAGGGGTGACAATACTTTTGGCCACAACTGTATTATAAATACAATATACATATATATATACACATACATATTAGCTGTACTACCCGGCTACAGCCGGGTTAATAAATAACTGATGTTAGCTATAACAAAATAGAATTTCAATATGTCATATTAATTACCTGTAGGAAAATAGAAGCTGAGCTGTGATTGGTTGCTATGGGCAGCCTGATAAATCTCCAGCCAACAGTAATCTCTCCCCTCGGCCGGACAGTATATGTTACCTCACACATACACATAATAGACAGCTCATGTAACTGACATCTGCCTTAATTCCCTATATGGCACGTGTTGCACATTGGCTGTTTTTAATCACATGTTTATTTTTGGAAATTAAAGATAGCACACGTATGAGGCGAGTTGTGTGAGGCGATTTGTGCACATCTGTGTCTGTCTGTGTGGTGTGTGTGTCCCTGGGGTGTGTGTGTGTCCCTGTGGGGCGAGTGCATGCGTCCCTATAGGGTGTGTATGTGTGCGTGTCCCTGAGGGGGGGGGGTCTGTGTGGTGTGTGTCTCTGTGTTGTGTGTGTCTCTTTATGGCGTGTGTGTGTCCCTTTGGGGTGAGTTCATGTGGCCCTATAGGGTGTGTATGTGCGTGTGTCCCTGTAGGGGCGTCTGTGGGGTGTGTGTGTGCGCCTCTGTGTTGTGTGTGTCTCTTTGTGGTGTGTTTGTGTGTCCCTGTGGGGTGAGTGCATGTGTCGCTAAAGGGTGTGTGTGTGTGTGTCTGTGTTGTGTGTGTCTCTTTGTGGCATGTGTGTCCTGTGGGGTGAGTACATGTGTCCCTATAGGGTGTGTCCCTGTGGGGGGGTCTGTGTGGTGAGTGTGTGTCTCTGCATTGTGTGTGTCTCTTTGTGGTGTGTGTCCCTGTGGGTGAGTGCATGTGTCGCTATAGGGTGTGTGTGTGTGTCTCTTTGTGGTGTGTGTGTGTGTTTCAGGTGCGTGGTGAGTATCCAATGTTGGGGCTGCACCTTAATGACTATACACTTGCTGTTACTCTTTGTGTGCGTGTGGTGTGTATACATGTCCCCGTGTGTGGTGAATATCCCATGTTGGGGCCCCACCTTAATGACTATATGCTGGTATATGCTGTTAGTCTTTGGCCCGGTCATTAAGCCCCTCTCATTCACAACTGTCAACTGGTAACTGTCACTTTTTCCCCATTAGGTAGATAGGGGCAAAATTGTTTGGTGAACTGCAAAGCGCAGGGTTAAAATTTCACCTCACAACATAGCCTATGACGCTTTCGGGGTCCAGACGTGTGACTGTGCAAAATTTTTTGGCTGTAGTTGCGACGGTGTAGATGCCAATTCCGGATATACATACATACACACATACAAACATTCAGCTTTATATATAACTAGATGGCGGCCCGATTCTAAAGAATCGGGTAGTCTAGAATCCATATATAGTTTATTTACTAATAGTTAGGGGAGTGCGGTGAAATTAATTGTGTGTATACAGGTGGCTCAGTGGGTAGCAGAGTATACGGTGGCTCAGTGGTTAGCACTGAGTGCGGTGGCTCAGTGGTTAGCACTGAGTGCGGTGGCTCAGTGGTTAGCACTGAGTGCGGTGGCTCAGTGGTTAGCACTGAGTGTGGTGGCTCAGTGGTTAGCACTGAGTGCGGTGGCTCAGTGGTTAGCACTGAGTGCGGTGGCTCAGTGGTTAGCAGTGAGTGCGGTGGCTCAGTGGTTAGCAGTGAGTGCGTTGGCTCAGTGGTTAGCAGTGAGTGCCGTGGCTCAGTGGTTAGCAGTGAGTGCGGTGGCTCAGTGGTTAGCAGTGATTGCGGTGGCTCAGTGGTTAGCAGTGAGTGCGGTGGCTCAGTGGTTAGCAATGAGTGCGGTGAAATTGGTCAGCGCAGCGCCATGGGCAGAGTGGTCAGCACAGCGCCGTGGGCAGAGTGGTCAGCGCAGCGCCTTGGGCAGAGTGGTCCGTGCAGCGCCTTGGGCAGAGTGGTCCGTGCAGCGCCGTGGGCAGAGTGGTCCGCGCAACGCCGTGGGCAGAGTGGTCAGCGCAGCGCCGTGGGCAGAGTGGTCAGCGCCGTGGGCAGAGTGGTCAGCACACACATACACACACTCTGCTACACTTACCACCGACCCTGCGTCTTCTCCGCCGCCTTGATCCTGAGTCGACATGTCGCCGCCCCCGGACGACTGGATGCAATATGTGGTCAGGGTAGTTTGGCGAGACATCTTCGACGCTGCATTGGATCCAGTAGTTCGGGGGCGGCGACATGTTGACTGAGGATCTAGGCAGCAGACGCAGGGCCGGTGGTAAGTATAGCGGAGTGTGTGTGTGTGTACGTGTGTGTACAAAGTTGAGGGAAGTGCGGACAAAGTGACGGAAGTGCCTACATACACACATATATACACATACTGTACATTGCATATGGAGGGGTGAGGAAAGCGGAGGCTGGAGGGGTGAGGAAAGCAGAGGCAGGAGGGGTGAGGAAAGCGGAGGTTTGGAGGGGTGAGGAAACCGGAGGCTGGAGGGGTGAGGAAAGCGGAGGCTGGAGGGGTGAGGAAAGCGGAGGCTGGAGGCGGGCAGAGGCGGGCAGAGGACGGGCAGAGGACGGGCAGAGGACGGGCAGAGGTGGGCAAAGGACAGGTAGAGGCTGGAGCGGCCGCGGGCAGAGGCTGGAGCGACCGCGGGCAGAGGCTGGAGCGGCCGCGGGCAGAGGCTGGAGCAGCCGCGGGCAGAGGCTGGAGCGGCCAGAGGCTGGAGTGGCCGCGGGCAGAGGCACTTAGTGTATTTCAAATATGGCGGCATAGCGCCCGCCGCTATTCTGATTGGTCGGCGCGCTAAAGGCGCCGACCAATCAGAATTGCGGCGTGCGCAATGCCGCCATGTTTGAAATACACTGAGTACAGTGTATTTGAAGTATGGCGCCATACAGCGCGCCGCTATTCTGATTGGTCGCCGTGTTCAGCGCTCCGACCAATCAGAATAGTGGCGGGTGCTATGCCGGCATATTTGAAATACACTGAGTACAGTGTTTTTGAAGTATCGCGCTATACAGCGTGCCGCTATTCTGATTGGTCGCCACGCTGAATGCGCCGACCAATCAGAATAGCGCCACGGTCTATGGCGCGATCTTTAAAATACACTGTACTCAGTGTATTTGAAGGATGGCACCATACAGCCCGCCGCTATTCTAATTGGTCGCCACGCTGAACGCGCCGACCAATCAGAATAGGCGCGCTGTATGGTGCCATACTTCAAATACACTGTCCTCAGTGTATTTCAAATATCGCGGCATTGCGCACGCCGCTATTCTGATTGGTCGGCGCCCAATCAGAATAGCGCCGTGCTTTATGGCACCATACTTCAAATACACTGAGTACAGTGTATTTTAAAGATGGCGCCATAGACCGCAGCGCTATTCTGATTGGTCGCCGCATCCAGCATGGCGACCAATCAGAATAGCGCCGTGCTCTATGTCGGCATCTTTGAAATACACTTACTAAAGTGTATTTGTAGTATCGTGCCATAGAGCGCGGCGCTATATTGATTGGTCGCTGCATTCAGCATGGCGACCAATCAGAATAGTGCCGCGCTTTATGGCGCCATACTTCAAATACACTGAGTACAGTGTATTTTAAAGATGGCGCCATAGAGCATGGCGCTATTCTGATTGGTCGCCACGCTGAATGCAGCGACCAATCAGAATAGCGCCGCGGTCCATGGCGCCATCTTTAAAATACACTGTACTCAGTGTCTTTGAAGTATGGCGCCATAAAGCGCGGCGCTATTCTGATTGATCGCCGCCAGCCGCGAGCGACCAATCAGAATAGCGGGGCACGGAGCGGGCGCGAGGTAGCCGGGAGCCGACCTCGGCTCCCGGCTACCTCGCGCCGGCGGAGCGGGCGCAAGGTAGCCGGCAGCTGACCTCGCCTCCAGGCTACCTCGCGCCGGCGGAGCGGGCGCAAGGTAGCCGGCAGCTGACCTCGCCTCCAGGTTACCTCGCGCCGGCGGAGCGAGCGCGCCGGGGATCTCCGTGCCGGGCATATCCGCGGCTCAGCTCCGGGGAGCCGTGAGCCAGCCGGGATTTGCCCGGTACCGCCGCCGCAATTCTGATTGGTCGCTCGCTTGCGAGCAACCAATCAGATTCAAGCCGCGGCATGGCGCCATGTTTCAAAATCTAAGAATTTAAAAACAAAAAAATTTAAAAGATGGCGGCGCTCTTCTCATTGGTCGCCGCTAGGCGCGAGCGACCAATGAGAAGAGTGGGGCGGGGCACGGCGCCATATTTGAAATCCAGCGGGAACTTTGGATTTCAAATATGGCATCGTGCCCCGCCCCACTCTTCTCATTGGTCGCTCGCGCCTGACGGCGACCAATGAGAAGAGCGCCGGAAAACACGGTGCCATGTTTAACATTTTTTTTTTTTCACTTCTTAGATTTTTAAACATGGTTCTGTGCCGCAGCTTGAATCTGCTTGCGAGCGACCAATCAGAATTGCGGCGGCAGTACCGGGCAAATCTCGGCTGGCTCGCAGCTCCCCGGAGCTGAGCAGCGGATATGCCCGGCACTGAGATCCCCGGCGCGAGGTAGCCGGGAGGTGAGGTCGGCTCCCGGCTACCTCGCGGCATCTCTGGAGATAAATGTCCGCCGGAGGTCGGCCCTAAGCGCAGCGGACCTTCCTGAGGTCCGCTCCGCTTAGGGCCGCCATCTTGGTCCACCCTGAGCGGGTGTAGTAAACGCTGGTGACGCTGGTGACGTCACTTATCTCCGGACATTTATCTCCGGACATTTACCTCCGGACAAAGCCACGGAAGTTGGCTTTTGTCCGGAAGAAGAACTCTAGGCAATTATATAATAGACTAGCTGTGAGCCCGATGCAAATGCATCGGGATTCTAGAACGTGCATTAATTTGATTATAGTAGTTATAGCTGTTAGCCTGATGCAAATGCATCGGGTATCTAAAATATGTTTATTGTTTTTTTTAAAGATTTTTAAATAATAATCGCATCATCAATAGCAATAATATAAGCCATAGCATTATTATTAGCAGTAATAGCAGTATTAATAGCATTATTAGCAGTATTATGAGCATTAATAACAGTATTAATAGCATTAATAGCATTATTATTAGCATTAATAGCATTATTAATAGCATTATTAGCATTAATAATAGCATTAATAACATTATTAATAGCATTAATAGCATTATTATTAGCATTAATAGCATTAATAATAGCATTATTAGCATTAATTAATAGCATTAATAACATTATTAATAGCATTAATTAGCATTATTAATTAGCATTAATAGCATTATATTAATAGCATTAATAGCATTAATAATAATATAGCATTAATTAGCATTATAGCATTAATATGCATTAATAGCATTATTAATAGCATTAATAGCATTATTATTAGCATTAATAGCATTATTAATAGCATTATACATTATAGTAATTATTAGCATTATTAATAGCATTAATAGCATTATTATAGCATTAATAGCATTAATTAATAGCATTATTAGCATTATTAATTAGCATTATATAGCATTATTAGCATTATAATAGCATTAATAGCATATTAATAGCATTAATAGCATTATTATTAGCATTAATAGCATTAATAATCATAATAGGATAAATTATTATAGCATTTAATAGATTATAGCATTATTTAATAGATTAATGCATTAATAGCATTAATTAGCATTAGATTATATAGCATTATTAGCATTAATATAATGCATTATAGCATTTTATAGCATTAATAGCATTTATTATTAGCATTAATAGCATTATATAGCTTAATAGCATTAATATAGCATTAATTAGCATTAATTAATAGCATTAATAGCATTATTATAGCATTAATAGCATTATATTAGCATTAATTAGCATTAATATAGCATTAATAAGCATTAATATAGCATTATAATAAGCATATTATATAATAGCATTATTATTAGCATTAATAGCATTAATAATAGCATTATAGCATTAATAATAGCATTAATATAATTAATGCATTAATAGCATTATATAGCATTAATAGCATTATTATTAGCATTAATAGCATTAATAATAGCATTATTAGCATTAATAATAGCATTAATAACATTATTATAGCATTAATAGCATTATTATTAGCATTAATAGCATTAATAATAGCATTATTAGCATTAATAATAGCATTAATAACATTATTATTAGCATTAATAAGCATTTATTAGCATTAATAGCATTAATATGCATTATTATTAGCATTAATAGCATTAATAATAATTAATAGATAATATATTAGATTAATAGCATTAATAGCATTATTATAGCATTATTAATTAGCATTAATAGCATTAATAATAGCATTATTAGCATTAATAATAGCATTAATAGATTATATAGCATATTAATAGCATTATTTATTAGCAATTAATTAGCATTAATAATAGCATTATTAGCATTAATAATAGCATTAATAAACATTATTATAGCATTAATAGCATTATTATTAGCATTAATAGCATTAATAGCATTATTATTAGCATTAATAGCATTAATAATACCATTAATAGGATAAATATTAGCATTAATAGCATTAATAGCATTATTAATAGCATTATTAGCATAAATAGCATTAATAATAGCATTATTAGCATTAATAATAGCATTAATAACATTATTAATAGCATTAATAGCATTATTACATTAAGCATAATAATAGCATTAATTAGCATTAATAATAGCATTAATAACATTATTTAATTAATAGCATTAATTAGCATTAATTATTAGCATTTATAGCATTAATAGCATTATTATTAGCATAAATATTAGCATATAGATAATAGCATTATATGCATTAAATATAGCATTAATAGCATTAATGCTTATTTATAGCATTAATAGCATTATTATTAGCATAATAGCATTAATAATAGCATTATTAGCATTAATAATAGCATTAATAACATTATTAATAGCATTATATATATAGCATTAATAGCATTATTATTAGCATTAATAGCATTAATAATATAGCATTATTAGCATTAATAATAGCATTAATACATTATTAATAGCATTAATAGCATTATTATTAGCATTAATAGCATTAATAATAGCATTAATAGCATTAAATTTTATAGCATTAATAGCATTATTAATAGCATTAATAGCATTATTATTAGCATTAATAGCATTAATTATTAGCATTAATAGATAATATATAGCATTATATAGCATTAATAGCATATTAATAGCATTTAATAGCATTATAATATGCATTAATAGCATTATAATATATAGCATTATAGCATTAATAATAGCATTATAACATTATTAATAGCATTAATAGCATTATTATTAGCATTAATAGCATTATAATAGCAATATATTATTAGCATTAATAATAGCATTAATAACATAATTATTAGCATTAATATGCATTATATATTAGCATTATATAGCATTAATAGCATTATTATTAGCATTAAATAGCATTAATAATAGCATTAATAGATTAAATATTAGCATTAATAGCATTAATAGCTATTAATAGCATAATAGCATTATTATTAGCATTAATAGCATTAATAATAGCATTAATTAGCATTAATAATAGCATTAATAACATTATTAATAGCATTAATAGCATTATTATTAGCATTAATAGCATTAATAATAGCATTATTAGCATTAATAATAGCATTAATTAACATTATTAATAGCATTAATAGCATTATTAATTTGCATTAATAGCATTAATTATAGCATTAATAGCATTAATAATAGCATTATAGCATTAATAATAGCATTAATAAATATTATTAATAGCATTTAATAGCATTATTATTAGCATTAATAGCATTAATACATTATAGGATAAATATTAGCATTATAGCATTAATAGCATTATTAATAGCATTAATAGCATTATTAATAGCATTAATAGCATTAATTAGCATTAATAGCATTAATATAGATTTAAATATTAGCATTAATAGCATTTAATAGCATTATTATAGCATTATATATAGCATTAATAGCATTAATAATGCATTATTAGCATTAATAATAGCATTAATAACATTATTAATAGCATTAATAGCATTATTATTAGCATTAATAGCATTAATAATAGCATTATTAGCATTAATAATAGCATTAATAACATTATTAATAGCATTAATAGCATTATTATTAGCATTAATAGCATTAATAGCATTATTATTAGCATTAATAGCATTAATAATACCATTAATAGGATAAATATTAGCATTAATAGCATTTATTAATAGCATTATTAATAGCATTAATCATTATTAGCATAAATAGCATTAATAATAGCATTATTAGCATTAATAATAGCATTAATAACATTATTATAGCATTAATAGCATTATTATTAGCATTAATAGCATTAATAATAGCATTAATAATAGCATTATTAGCATGAATAATAGCATTAATAACATTATTTAATAGCATTAATAGCATTATTATTAGCATTAATAGCTTATTTAATAGATTATATTAGCATTAATGCATTAATAATACCATTAATAAGATAATTATTAGCATTAATAGAATTAATAGCATTATTAATAGCATTAATAGCATTATTATAGCATAATATAGCATTTAATAATACATTATTAAGCATTAATAGCATTATTATACATTTTATTTATATTTTATAATATATATTTTATTATTTTTTTATTATTTTATTATTTTAATTTTTTATTATTAATTATTATTTAGTATGTATTATAGTCCATTTTTTAATTTTTTTTAATTATTTTTATTTAAATATTAATATTTTTTATTATTTTATATTTTTAATTATTTAATAGTTTTTATTATTTAATTTATTTAGTTTTTTTAATGAGGTAGACCATTTCATTAGGTCGCATTTTTTTTTTTTTTTTTTATTATTATTTTTATTGAATTATTTAATATTTTTATTTATTTTTTTTATTATTTTTTAATTATTTTTAAATTATTATTTTTATTATTTAATTAATTATTTTTTAAGTGAGAGTGAGACACAGTTTCATTCAGGTGCAGTTTTTTTTTTTTTTTTATATTATTTTTATTGTAATTATTTAAATTTTTTATTATTTTTTTATTATTTTTTAATTATTGTTAAATTATTTTTTTTATTATAATTATTTATTTTTTTAAGAGAGTGAGAACAGTTTCATTAGGTCCATTTTTTTTTTTTTTTATTATTATTTTTATTGAATTATTTATATTTTTTATTTATTTTTTATTATTTTTTATTATTTTTTAATTATTATTTTATTATTTAATTTATTTATTTTTCTTAAGTCAGCATGAGACGCAGTTTCATTCAGGTCCGCCTTTTTTTTTCCATTGAATACATTAGGGTGTGTCGGCGATTTTATGGCGGCACTGGTTTATTGTCGGCCTAAAATCGCGGACACACGCTAATGCATGTCTATGGGCAGTCAGCTCGAATTTGATTGGTCGGCGTTCAATCCGAAATGGGTGATGCCCATAGAGATGCATTAGCGGTGTGTCCGCGATTTTAGGGCCGACAAATAGAACCAGGTGGGCGGCCATAAAATCGCCGACACACCGGTAATGTATGTCAATGGGTAAAAAAAAAGGCGGACCTGAATGAGAACTGCGTCTCAGTTTTGAGGGGCTCTTCTGATTGGCTGAGGGCAGTATACCGCGACCAATCAGAAGAGGGCCTGAGATCTCATTGAGGTAGAATGGGGGATTTTTCTTCCATTCTATCTTAATGAGAAGGAAGAGGACGTCGGAGGTGGAAGATCCCCGGGGCCGGACGAAGAGGCGAAGATGGCGGAAATAAGAGAGAAGACCCCCGGGGCCGGAGGAAGAGGACGCCTGGCCGGACGGAGGAGTTGAGGATCGGACGGACGATCAGATGACTTGAAGGGATGTAAGTGATCGACGGGGGCGTTAGGTTAGGGGACAGCGGGAGCTTCGGGTGTAGGGCCTTAGGTGACAGCGGCGTTAGGTTAGGGGACGGCGGGGGCTTAGGGGATAGGCGGCGGGGCTTAGGGGGTATCGGCGGGGGCCTAGGATGCTACAGGGCTTAGGGGGTAGGGGCTTAGGGGCTGCTGCGGGGCTTAGGGGGTAGGGCCTTAGGGGCGGCGGTGGCTTAGGGGGTAAACGGCGGGGGCTTAGGATGCTGCGGGTCGGGGGTTAGGTGGTCGCGGCTTAGGGGATAGGGGCTTAGGGGGTATCGGCGGGGGCTTAGGATGCTGCGGGTCGGGGGTTAGGTGGTCGGGGCTGCTGCGGGGCGGCGGTGGCTTAGGGGGTAAACGGCGGGGGCTTAGGATGCTGCGGGTCGGGGGTTAGGTGGTCGGGGCTGCTGCGGGGCGGCGGTGGCTTAGGGGGTAAACGGCGGGGGCTTAGGATGCTGCGGGTCGGGGGTTAGGTGGTCGCGGCTTAGGGGATAGGGGCTTAGGGGGTATCGGCGGGGGCTTAGGATGCTGCGGGTCGGGGGTTAGGTGGTCGGGGCTGCTGCGGGGCTTAGGGGGTAGGGGCTTAGGGGCGGCGGTGGCTTAGGGGGTAGACGGCGGGGCTTAGGGGGTATCGGCGAAGGGTTAGGATGCTGCGGGTCGGGGGTTAGGTGGTCGGGGCTTAGCAGGTGGCGACTTAGGGGTAGGGGCGGCGCAGGTGTTCGGGGCTTAGCGGGTGGCGACTTAGGGGTAGGGGCGGCGCACTGAGGGCGGCGGTTGCTTAGGGGGTAGACGGCGGGGCTTAGGGAGTATCGGCGGGGGGTTAGGATGCTGCGGGTCGGGGGTTAGGTGGTCGGGGCTTAGCGGGGTGGCGACTTAGGGGTAGGGGCGGTGCACTGAGGGCGGCGGTGGCTTAGGGGGTAGACCGCTATGGTATACTACAGTGCCATTGCCATACGCCTGTCAGGTGTAAAGCGTATGGCCATGGGACTGTAGTATACCATAGCGGTGTACACTACAGCGCCGGGCGGCGGGGCTTAGGGGGTATCGGCGGGGGGTTAGGATGCTGCGGGTCGGGGGTTAGGTGGTCGGGGCTTAGCGGGTGGTGACTTAGGGGTAGGGGCGGCGCACTGAGGGGGTGGCTAAGAGCATGGGGCTGTAGTGTACACCGCTATGGTATACTACAGTCCCATGGCCATACGCCTGTCAGGTGTAAAGCGTATGGCCATGGGACTGTAGTATACCATAGCGGTGTACACTACAGCGCCATGCTCTTAGCCAGCCCTGGCTTTGTTAGCTACGCGGCCACGGGGAGAGTCCAGGAGAAGCAGCTCGCTCGCGCTAACAAAGCCACCGGAAGTTGCGCCGCTCCGACGGAAGTCGCTACGGCAATTATATAATAGATGGTACCTTTACACGCCGCTACAGAAGGTTAGAAACAACCGGGTGTCAGAGACAAATGTATCTTGCACCGTCAAAACACTGCGAGGTAGCGGCGTGTAAATCAGGATGTTGCCACCCGTCACTGTCGACACCTGTTTTTGAGCACTGCTCAAAAACAGGTTGGTTTCAACCCGATGGTAGCGGCGTCTAAATGAGGTACAGGAAGGTTTTTGCGACACCTAGTCATCTCCCTGGGGCGTGACACAGCCTCCGGGATACCGCGCCCCATCAGCGATCATTGGTGGAAGATCCTGCGTTACGATTGGCTGTCCCTGCACAGGGTGGCATATTTAAGGAGCTGACCAGTCACACTACACAATTGCAATAGTGTCATGTATTAAGCAGCCTTCCTGCGCTGGCTGGCCAATCATGATGCTATTGCTGTGTCCAATCACCATACGAGCGTCTCGTAATCCACAACTCTGGGACGCCTATGTGTTGTCCCTGTTGCCCCAGGTCCTCCCATATTACCTTCTGTAGCGGCGTGTAAATGAGGGAAGGTGCTCTACAGAAGGTAACCTGCGGCACCCGTCGGTGCATCCAGGGATTGAAAAAACCTTCTGTAGAGCACCTTGTAGCGGCGTGTAATGGCGGTATCAGGTACCGTTAGCAACCGTTGGTACGTGCTCGTGCACGTGAAACACCCGGTTGTTTCTAACCTTCTGTAGCGGCGTGTAAAGGTACCATTAGATATATATACTAGATTAAGGCCCAATGCTATCTCATCGGGAGGGTTGGATTGTGCCACATCTAAGATGGCATCCGGAAAGTCTCGCAAGACTTCCAGAACACCATCTTGGATGTGGTACGATCCAACATGGCGGCCGGGAAGTATCGCGAGACTTCCCAGCCGCCATCTTGAATCTCGAGAGATCCAACATGGCGAGCGGGTAGTCTCGCGAGAAATCATCGTCGAGGATGGATGTCGCCAGAGGTGGCAGATCCAACATGGCGTCGGTGTCGCGGAGAAAAAGATGGGATGTCGTCGGCGGCGTGCAGGAGACGATAGGATGTCAGCGGCGTGTTAGCGGATGGGTGTCGGTGAGTATAGATGTCGGCGTGAGAGTGCATGGGGGTATGAGTGTAGGGGTATGAGTGTGAGACTTTACAGAGAGTGGGGGGTGTATGTGAAGTGGCCAGGGGATCGCGTGTGTGGGGAGGTGCAGAAAGAGGGGGGGTTGGTGAGGAGTGTGATAGTGTGTCAGTGGAGATTGTAAGGCACAGCAGAGGCCTCCGATGGCGGTAGTGGGGCTTTGAAAGCCCCGCTACCGCCAAAGGTCGGCCATCTTGGATCACCCACGACAGGTGTACAGGCAGCTTCTGTCACGGATGTGACGTAGCGATACCATTGCATAGTGACGGATGTTGGCTTAGGGCTTTTATTATAATAGATGCCTACAGTAGTGCCAGTGTGCGGCAGTGTCAGTGTGCAGCGGTGCCCCCCCAGTGGTCTCTTTCTGCCCCGCCTCTGCCACCCAGTGCTTTCTTTATGCCTTGACTCTGCCCCTCAGTGCCCTCTTTCTGCCCCACAATGCTCTCTTTCTGATCCCTGTCTCTGCCCCCCAGTGTTCTCTTTCTGCCCCTTGTCTCTGCCTCCTAGTGCTCTCTTTGTGCTCTGTCTCTGCTCCCCAGTGCTCTCTTTCTGCCCCCTGTCTCTACCACCCAGTGCTCTCTTTCTGCCCCCTGTTTCTGTCACCAAGTGCTCTCTTTCTGGCCCCTGTCTCAGCCCCCCAGTGCTCTCTTTCTGGCCCCTGTCTCAGCCCCCTGTGTTCTCTTTCTGCCCCCTGTCTCTGCCCCCCAGTGCTCTCTTTCTGCCCCTGTCTCTTCCCCCCATTGTTCTCTTTTCTGCTCCTCCTCATCCTTTCTCTGCCCCCCAGTGTTCTCTTTCTGCTCCCTGTGTGCCCCCCAGTGTTCTCTTTTATGGTCCTCCCGTCCTTTCTCTGGCCCTCCTCTCTCTGCCCCCAGTGTTCTCTTTCTGCCCCCCTCTCTTTTTCCCCCAGTGTTCTCTTTCTGCCCCCTGTCAGTGCCCCCCAATGTTCTCCTCTATGGTCCCCCCCCGTCCTTTCTCTGGCCCCCCTCTCTGCCACCCAGTGTTCTCTTTCTGCCCCCCTCTCTTGCCCCCCAGTGTTATCTTTCTGCCCCCTATCTCTGTCCCCCAGTGTTCTCTTTTCTGATCTCCCCCTGTCCTTTCTCTGGCCCCCCTCTCTCTGCCCCCCAGTGTTCTCTTTCTGCCTTCCTCTCTCTGCCACCCAGCGTTCCTTTTTCTGTCTCCCCCTGTACTTTTCTCTGGCCCCCCTCTCTTACCCCCCTGTGTTCTCTTTCTGCCCCTTTTCTGCCCCAGTGTTCTCTTTCTGCCCCTATCTCTGTTCCAGTGTTCTCTTTTCTGATCTCCCTGTACTTTCTCTGGCCCCCCTCTCTCTGCCCCCAGTGTTCTCTTTCTGCCCCTGTCTGTGCCCCCCAGTGTTCTTTTTTCTGGTCCCCCCCGTCCTTTATCTGGTGCCCCTCTCTCTGCCCCCCAGTGTTCTCTTTCTGCCCCCCTCTCTCTGCCACCCAGTGTTCCCTTTTCTGGTCTCCCCCTGTACTTTCTCTGGCCCCCCTCTCTCTGCCCCCAGTGTGCTCTTTCTGCCCTCTATCTCTGACCCCCCAGAAGTAAAATTTCAAAAAGGGCGCCATTCAAAATAGCGTCCTGGATCTCGCGAGAGTTTCAGGACCCAATTGAGAAATGGCAAAAAGAAAATAGCGTCAGGTAACCATCGTGAGATTTGCCGGATGCCATATTGGTTATGGCGAGAACCAGGATGGCGTCCGGAAAGTCTCGCGAGAGTTGCGGATATCTTGAATCCATAAATTGGTGAGGTTCACATGTTGTATGTTTCTTTGACAAATTTCCATATTGGCTTTATCATGTCCTGACCGGTATAGCTGCTGGGTTTTAACTTCTAATCTATAATCTCTGTGTCCAGCTAAAAACCAACTCTTGTGTGCATTCATTCAGCGTTTGTGTCTGACCGGTACACCTGCTGGGATGTAATGTCTAATCCCTGTGTCAAGCTAAAAACCAACTCTTGTCTGCATTCATTTACCATTTGAGTGCTCCAGGAGTGGGTTGTAGCAGAAATTGGGATACGCCAAAACACTCAGTATTCTCGTCAGCGTTTGTGTCTGACTGGTACACCTGCTGGGATTTAATCTCTAATCTATGTGTTTAGCTAAAAACCAACTCTTGTCTGCATTCATTTAAAATTTTTATGCGCCAGGAGTGGGTTGTAGTGGAAATTAGGATACACCAAAACATTCGGTATTCTCATCAGCGTTTGTGTCTGACCGGTATAGCTGCTGGGTTTTAACCTCTAATCTATAATCTCTGTGTCCAGCTAAAAACCAACTCTTGTGTGCATTCATTTACTATTTGTGTGTGCCAGGAATGGGTTGTAGCGGAATGTAGGATACACCAAAACAACCGGTATTCTCGTCAGCGTTTGTGTCTGACCGGTACAGCTGCTAGGATTTAACCTCTAATCTCTGTGTGCAGCTAAACACCAACTCTTGTCTGCATTCTTTTACCACTTGTGTGCGCCCGGAGTGGATTGTAGCGAAATTAGAATACGCCAAAACTTTCTGTATTCTAGTCAGCATTTGTGTCTGACCCGTACACCTGATTGTGTAGTTTTGTTGTCATGCAGCAAGTGTAGCAGGAACATTATTTATCCAATCTTCTTAGCAGAGGCACATTGTTTATCCTTTGTGTCAGAAGAGGACATAATGTTGAAACCGCACTCAGCCAAACGTAACAAATTAGAAAATGTCCCTCTAGGTTTGGGTACTGTCGTCTGAAGGGGTTAAGAACTTTGATGATATCCAGTCCTTGTTAAACTTAATGAGAGTGAGTCTGTCGGCATTTTCTGTAGTCAGCCGTGACCTTCTATCAGTGACAATTCCCCCAGCGGCACTAAAAACACGCTCTGATGTCACACTAGCAGCTGGGCAGGCCAGCAACTCCAAGGCATACAAAGACAGCTCAGTCCAAGCATGAAGCTTGGAAACCCAGTAATTAAAGGGTACAGAGGGGTTGGTTAAGAAGCTGGTAGTGTCACACACATACTCGTTCAACATGTTTGACAATGTTTGTCTCCTAGACAAGGGGACCGTAGGCACAATCCGTTGCAGATTGGAAGGTCTGTTGAACATCGCCCAGTTGGTGGACATCTTACCACCACCTCTTCTTGACAATATGGCCGTTTGTGTTCGAACCAAAGGCTGCTGTGGCAAAGAGCTGCTTGTTCGTGGTATAGCGGAGTCAGATGGTGAAATTGACATTAAATTGTCAACAACCACACTTTTGAAATGATCCATCGTTAAGCCCCTTGGTGACTGCCACAGCAGCGATGGAAACTTGTCTTTGTAGCGTGGGTCAAGGAATGTTGACAACCAGTAGAGGTCGCTGTCATAGATGTTAATGACGCGTGGATCTTGGGACAGACATTGAGACATGAAGTCAGACATGTGTGCTAGGCTACAAAGACTCATGTCTTCTGTGTCACCTGACTGATGAACAATAGGCATCATGGTCTCAAAATCGGTCTCCGCCTCCTGCTCTTCAGCCCACCCATGCTGTACCGACATAAACCTGGGGTTGGGAGTTCCATCAGGGTGCACCTCAGTACCATGGATAAATAAATCGTCTTCATCTTCCTCATCACTGTTTTGTTCTTCAGCCAATGTTGCCGGCTGAAATTGGCTTTGCTGGCTCTGATCCTGGATGTTAAAATGTGGATCCATAGCCCTCTGCTGTGCCCTCAATGATTCTGTTTTAAGATTCAGGAGAGAATCTTTAAGCAAACAGAGCATGGGGATGGTGAGACTAATAATGGACTCATCACTGCTGACCAGTTTTGTGCAGTAATCGAAGTTCTCTAGAACCTCGCAAAGGTCAGCGATCCAGACCCACTCCATCGTACCAATGTGTCTTGTATTACTTCCTGGGTGACGGGCATGTTGCAGCTGATATTCCGCTATAGCCCTCTGCTGCTCATTGAACCTAGCCAACATATGGAATGTAACAAAAAGAAAAAGTTGCGCCACACTGTGACATCAATTGGAAAGTTAGGTGACAATGTTCCTTGCTCACCTGATCCTGTTGTGCCGACCGCACAACAGGTTGCAGAGCTGTGGACACGTCCGCTGGTGTTCAGGCTGGCTAAGTAATCAAGGTGGTGCAAATGAACCGCGGTGTCCGGTTCACGTGACCGCTATGGGAGGGTGCTGGTGTTAGGTCTGTGAGGTCCTGGGTCCCGAGCTGCAGTATATCACGCTTCCCATAGGGAAGAAGATGTGTGGCAGAAAACAGAAATGATATGAACCAGCGCTCAGGGAGACCCGGACACTGCAATAGCATAAATTACCTTTAGGTTTTATTATATCGATATGGGATCCAGTCTCCACAACGCGTTTCAACGCAAAAGGCGTCTTTCTCAAGTGAACTTTCTCAAGATCACTTGAGAAAGACGCCTTTTGCGTTGAAACGCGTTGTGGAGACTGGATCCCATATCGATATAATAAAACCTAAAGGTAATTTATGCTATTGCAGTGTCCGGGTCTCCCTGAGCGCTGGTTCATATCATTTCTGTTTTCTGCAACATATGGAATGTAGAATTCCATTGTGTGGGCATGTCGCAAATTAATCTGTGTTTGGGCAAATTAAATTGCTGTTGAAGGGCAGATAGACTTGCAAGTGCCGTTGATGAATGTCGGAAATGTCCGCAATTTCTACGCACCTTCTCTAGTAGATCAGATAACTCTGGGTAAGTTTTCAAGAATTTCTGAACTACAAGATTCAGTACGTGAGCCATGCAAGGCACGTGTTGAAGGTTACCGAGCTTTATTGCTGCAACAAGGTTTCGTCCGTTATCACTGACCACAAGACCTCTTTGTAGTTGCAGTGGGGCCAGCCACTCATCTGTCTGTTGCTTAACACCTTTCCACAGCTCGTTTGCAGTGTGAGGTGTGTCACCTAGACAGATGAGCTTAAGAAGAGCCTGTTGTCGCCTAGCTGATGCAGTACTGCAAAGCTCCCAACTTTGACGTGATGTTGCGGACAACTCAGCAGTGGTCAAGGAAGTAGAAGACGCACATTGTGTTGTAGAAGTATATGAGGACGCGGACACCCGGAATGATGCTGTGCCCGCTATTCGTGGAGTTGGTAGGATCGCAGATATTCCACTATTAGACTTTGGGACACTCTCGACAAGGTTGATCCAGTGAGCCGTTAGGGATATGTATCTGCCCTGTCCACAACTACTTGTCCAGGTGTCAGTTGTCAGGTGAACTTTTCCGCTCACAGCATTTGTCAGTGCACGCTTCAAGTTGTTAACCACGTGCTGATGTAACGCGGGTATGGCAGTACGTGAAAAAAAATTGCGACTAGGGACAGTGTATCGTGGTGCTGCCACAGCCAACAACTCCGAAAAGCCTCAGTATCCACAAGCCTAAATGGCAGCATTTCTACAGCTAACAGCTTAGAAATTTGCGCTGTCATTTGTCGAGAAAAAGGGTGTGTGGATGGGTGCTTCCGCTGCCTCTCTCACAGCTGTGGAACAGACAACTGGACATTTGGCGCAGACTCACAAGTCACTTGACTACTGTCATATCTCTGGTCTAACGCAGCTTGTGAGGAGATCGTATGAGTAGGAGCTGCTGCATGAACAGTAGATGGTGACGGACAATTCGGAGGTGGCATAACGGTGTTGAGGTCAGAAGGTCCTGATGTCGAACCCTGATGGGCCAACCACTGACTTGGGTGCTTAAGAGTCATGTGTTTTCGCATACTGCTGGTGCTCAAGTTTGATTTGCCCTGGCCTCTGCTCAGCCTGGCATAGCAGATGTTACATATAACGACATTTGCTACTCATGGGCTATCTTTAAAAAATTTCCAGACAATGGATGTTCGTCCTTTAGGTTGTGGTGTAGGAACTGGAGGATGAGTCTGGCCAACACAAACTGTAGACACATTTTGGCCAACTGTTGTTAAAGTTGGGGCAACAGTTGGTACAGTTTGTGCAACAGTTGACACAATTTGGGCTACTGTTGTCACAGCTTGGATTCTGGATAAAGGAGTAAGCCTGG
Source organism: Allobates femoralis (assembly GCA_033576535.1). NCBI lineage: Eukaryota > Metazoa > Chordata > Amphibia > Anura > Aromobatidae > Allobates > Allobates femoralis. The sequence goes on along the minus strand of JARQOC010000008.1, from coordinate 75,868,250 downwards.
GTGCTTTAGGCGGTGGTACATAACCACTTTCCTCCTCCTGGCTGCTCTGTTGGCTCTGCATGTCAAGTGTCCAGGTTGGATCAGTGGTCTCATCATCCACCCCCTCCTCCTCAAAGTCATCTGGATAACGTGACTGGTCAGGCTGGCCAGATGAGATGTGTGTCTCATCATCATCATCATCCTCCACCTCCTGAGACGGTCTATGCCTTTGTTGAAAGGGACGTTCTTCAGGACGAGGTGAATCCAAACTTTGTCCATAGATGGAATGTACGTCTGGTTCAAGTATCTGTTCAGGCAGTGACAAAGAAAGGTCAGGTTGTATGAATGGCTGATAAGAACCAAATAAATCTTCCGAATGTCCAAGTTCGCGGTCTAAATTTTCCTCTGTCTGGCGATGGCTTGAGGAAATAGGAAGATTTTGCGTTTTAGATGACCCCGCGTTGTCAGTAGCGGCACTTGAATATGGTGTCAAGGATGATTGTGTGCTGCCAGAACCAGTGGTTGAGGTCTTGTCAGCCATCCAAGATGTTATTTGGTCTTGCTCTTTTGGCCTCAAGACACGTTTAGGTTGAGTACTGGGAAATTTAGACAGCAGAAAGGTGGATCGATCAATCCTCGTCTGTCTACTTCTACCAGTGCCTTGTTGTTCACGACTGCTAGGGCCCCGACCTCGTCCCTTTGCAGACTGGTTTTTGGGAATTTGGTGTTTTTGGGACATTGTTGACAAATGCACAGCCACCGAGATGGAGTTAGGTGTTGCTGCAGGCGTCACTTACTGGCGGGTTAAGTGTGTGCTAACACTTGACAGTGAAGCAGCACACTAGTCCCTGAAAAAATTAGAAAGTGCGCACAGCCACCGAGATGGAGTTTGGTGTTGCTGCAGGCGTCACTTACTGGCGGGTTAAGTGTGTGCTAACACTTGACAGTGAAGCAGCACACTAGTCCCTGAAAAAATTAGAAAGGCGGCACAGCCACCGAGATGGAGTTTGGTGTTGCTGCAGGCGTCACTTACTGGCGGGTTGTGTGTGCTAACACTTGACAGTGAAGCAGCACACTAGTCCCTGAAAAAATTAGAAAGTGCGCACAGCCACCGAGATGTAGTTTGGTGTTGCTGCAGGCGTCACTTACTGGCGGGTTAAGTGTGTGCTAACACTTGACAGTGAAGCAGCACACTAGTCCCTGAAAAAATTAGAAAGTGCGCACAGCCACCGAGATGGAGTTTGGTGTTGCTTGAGGCGTCACTTACTGGCGGGTTAAGTGTGTGCTAACACTTGACAGTGAAGCAGCACACTAGTCCCTGAAAAAATTAGAAAGTGCGCACAGCCACCGAGATGGAGCTTGGTGTTGCTGTAGGCGTCACTTACTGGCGGGTTAAGGTGTGCTAACACTTGACAGTGAAGCAGCACACTAGTCCCTGAAAAAATTAGAAAGTGCGCACAGCCACCGAGAGTAGTTTGGTGTTGCTGCAGGCGTCACTTACTGGCGGGTTAAGTGTGTGCTAACACTTGACAGTGAAGCAGCACACTTGTCCCTGAAAAAATTAGAAAGTGCGCACAGCCACCGAGATGTAGTTTGGTGTTGCTGCAGGCGTCACTTACTGGCGGGTTAAGTGTGTGCTAACACTTGACACTGAAGCAGCACACTAGTCCCTGAAAAAATTAGAAAGTGCGCACAGCCACCGAGATGGAGTTTGGTGTTGCTGCAGGCGTCACTTACTGGCGGGTTAAGTGTGTGCTAACACTTGACAGTGAAGCAGCACACTAGTCCCTGAAAAAATTAGAAAGTGCGCACAGCCACCGAGATGGAGTTTGGTGTTGCTGCAGGCGTCACTTACTGGCGGGTTAAGTGTGTGCTAACACTTGACAGTGAAGCAGCACACTAGTCCCTGAAAAAATTAGAAAGTGCGCACAGCCACCGAGACGGAGTTTGGTGTTGCTGCAGGCGTCACTTACTGGCGGGTTAAGTGTGTGCTAACACTTGACAGTGAAGCAGCACACTTGTCCCTGAAAAAATTAGAAAGTGCGCACAGCCGAGATGGAGTTTGGTGTTGCTGCAGGCGTCACTTACTGGCGGGTTAAGTGTGTGCTAACACTTGGCAGTGAAGCAGCACACTGGTCCCTGAAAAAATTATTAAGTGCGCACAAGTAGTCGCACAAGTAGGTGGCGTACGTGCTATTTGCAGCTAGGAGAGCAGCAACGCACTGTTCTGCCACAGACAAAATAACGCTGAAGGGGTTTTTAGGACCGAAAATATATCAGCTGCCAAAAAATTGTTAATACTACCTCAGATAAGCCTCTGACTTCAGCTATTAGAACAGCTGAGTGAGTAAGCGAAGCTATGAGGTCGCTCCTGTGAAGACACTGTAGGACTGCAGCTCCCTGCTTCCCTGCCTGCCTACAGTCTCACAGTACACTGTACTCCTCTGTCCTCCTGCTAGCTCTCACAAGAGCTGTTTGGGGTTAATATAAGGAATCTTGAAGTTCCCTACACTCACTGACAATCCCTATGATCTGCTCCAGAATCTACCTCACCCTGCTCTAGCTCAGATCTTCAGAGAAATGTGCTCAAAATTGCGGTGGCAAGGCTTATATACAGCCTTGCCTGTCATCCATGACATAGCCATCACGATGGACAGCAGCCAATCATAGTAATGCCACAACCAACATGGCTGTGGCATTACTGAATATTCAGTTTCTAGTTAGAAGGCGTGCACTCTGAGACTTATTTCGTGAACTGATGTGCCGATTGAGGGGTCTGGTGAACCCTCGTTTGTATTTAAAAGAAACAATCGCACACTCATGTGTAGGTTTTGCAAAGAGTTAGGGTCTTGTTTATTTAGGAGCAGCGAGAAACCAACGTTTCGGTCCTTCCCGGACCTTGATCACGGTAGTTGCCTCTTTTTTCACATAGACTCCTAGTTTGTTTTGGTCGTGTTGATCCCACTGGAGATTCCAGCTTTGGGGGTGGTAGAACAGAAGTACTCTTAGACCCTGTTCTGGGGTGCCTTATTTCAATCGGTTTGCGGTCCCGTGTTGGGTATTTCGTTTAGCCGTCTAAACGAAATACCCAACACGGGACCGCAAACCGATTGAAATAAGGCACCCCAAAACAGGGTCTAAGGAGTACTTCTGTTCTACCACCCCCAAAGCTGGAATCTCCAGTGGGATCAACACGACCAAAACAAACTAGGAGTCTATGTGAAAAAAGAGGCAACTACCGTGATCAAGGTCCGGGAAGGACCGAAACGTTGGTTTCTCGCTGCTCCTAAATAAACAAGACCCTAACTCTTTGCAAAACCTACACATGAGTGTGCGATTGTTTCTTTTAAATGCATTACTGAATATGATTGGCTAACATGCTTGTCCATCTTCACAAGTTTGTCTGACCTAACACGCTAGGCTGTCTCGGAAGCTTTGTCGGAACATAACAGATTCTGTATTCGCGAGTCCCGAATACAGAATACAGGACTCGGATTCGTAGACTCGCTAGGAATCGCTAAGACTCGCTCAGACTCGCTCGGAATCGCTGCTTACAGCGGGTATCCGTGAAGCGGTGCGATTCTGTAAACGATTTTGGGGACATAGCGATGTGATATAGCGAGTCTCGCTAGTAAAACTAGGATTGCCATTTACTTGCATTGGACTCGCTACTTTGCGAGTCCTCGCTGGAAAACTCGCCGAGTAGCGAGTCCTGCGAGTCCCTTACTACTCGCCGAGTAACGAGTCCTAGCGAGTAGATTCGCCCATCACTAAGTGGGACATTAACTACTTTTACATACCAAATATATTGGTTGCATGGCATTTTGCACTATATGACCGACTAGGGCCCCTTTCACACGCGCGTTGTACATGCAGATTTACATAATTCCATAACATGTGGTAATATTCCCAATATTAACGCAAGTTCCCCATACCCGCCACCAGGGGTGCAGTTGCGTAAGGTCCCGCTACATCGCCGGATTAACGTTCATTTTTACATTGACCTGTCTGTTTCACCATGTACTGCGGAAGTTGCCTTATTTCTTTTTTCACCCTGCTTGGTTACATTGCGCCATTTGACGCTCGCCGCCAATGCTGCTATTTCCCCAACTGCAGAGAGAAAAATAAAAACCACTACTTCCGCAATAATCACAAAACCCTAAGTTCAAGGTAAAAATGAACGCTACCTCTGCCATTTTGCCCTACCTTCTGCAACTCCACCCCTGCTGGCGGTTATGCGGAACTTGCCGTCATATCGGTACTTTAACCGCTTTTTTTACAATGTTGGAACTCTGCATTTACAACGTGCGTCTGAAAGGGCCCTTACATCCATTTGTCTTGCCTTCAAGTCTCTTTTTAAGGACTTTAAACACACTGATTTCCATTCACAACTCCATACAGTAAACATCATTAAATATTTGTTTCGCACTCTAAACAAGTCCATGATTTGCTTTTCACAGGTTATTGAAATACACACTTTCCTTTTATTGTTTTTGCCTATTTAGACATAGTTATTATTGATTGTTTCCTTAACTAACACACTCTAAGGGTACCTTTACACACGGCTACATTTGTAGCTTGTCACCAGGCAACTTACAGGTTGCAGTGAAATCATGGATACATGGTTCTATCTTGTTGCTGTGTACAAATGGAATCATGTATCCATGATTTCACTGCAACCAGTAAGTTACCTGGTGACAAGCTACAAATGTAGCCATGTGTAAAGGTACCCTAACTCTTTTTGGATTGGATTCACTGCCTATTCTTACGAAGATGAGCTCTCCAACAAAAAATATCGCTCTTGCCAAGGAGGCTGCATCTACACCTAAGAAGAAGCGTGCAGAGGAGACTTCTGAAGAGGGACGTCTTCGGTTAGATCGTGCTAAGGCTGCTAAAGCGAAACGCACTGTGAGGAGACTTCGGAGAGGAGGACGTCTTCGGTTTAGATCGTGGTAAGGCTGCTAAGGCGAAACGCACTGCAGAGGAGACTTCGGAAGAGAGACGTCTTCGGTTACATCGTGTTAAGGCTGCTCAGGCGAAACGCATTGCAGAGGAGACTTCGGAAGAGAGACGACTTCGGTTAAATCGTGCTAAGGCTGCTAAAGCGAAACGCATTGCCAAACTCTCTTCTCCACTGAGACGTTTTCGGTTGGATGCTGTGAAGGCTGCTTTGAAGAAACGTATTTCTGAACTGTCTTCCGAAGAAAGAAGCCAACGAATGGCAAAAAGAGCCATGGCTGAGCGTCGCAGACGCAAACAACAACAACTTAGAGCCACTGAAGAACTGTCTGAAAAAGATACTACTCCTGCCTCTTTGTCTACTGACATTCTACAAAGTGAACAGCCTTTAACACCTCCCATGACCTCCATGGGAAACAAAAAAGCAAAGGTTGACAAAGAGGCTGTGCGTTTGCGCAAGAAGCGTGCGGAGGAGAGTTCTGAAGAAAGACGACTTCGCTTGGACAAGGAAAAGGCTGCTTTGAAGACACGGGTTTCAAAAGAGTCTTTGGAAGGAAGGAAGGAAAGATTAGCCAAAAAATCAATGGCTGCGCGTCAAAGACGCAAACAACAAAAGTTAATGCCTACAGGAGATCCGTCTGATCCTCATACTGCTGCCACCTCTTCCTCTGACCCTCATACTGCTGCCACCTCTTCGTCTGATCCTCATCCTGCTGCCACCTCTTCGTCTGACCATCATACTGCTGCCACCTCTTCCTCTGAATCTCATACTGCTGCCACCTCTTCTTCTACTGTGTTAACTACAACTGAACAGCCTTTACCACATCGCAAGGCCACATCTAAACGAAAACACTCTGCTGAGCAGACGCCATACAGCAAACAATATAAAATTATGAGGCTTAAAAGGACAAGACAGATACGTCAAGATACGGAGTCTCCTACGTCTAAACAAGTCCGCTTGACCCATTTGGCTGCATCACGTCGTGACTTACGCAAAAGTTCTTCTTCCACTTCAACATTGCAAGAGGCAGAACGGAATATATATTCAACTTCTTCATTTATGGAATGTGTTGAATCTATGTCCCTTCCACGTCTCATCTATGTAGGATTACACAATAAATATCTACGTTTGTTATCTACACCTCTCCCTCATGCAATGGCATTTATTGATCAGGATCATGCTATTCTAGAACATACCTGTGGTCCCATGAATGTAATATGTGAACATTGTGAGGCTCTGCATTTTACTGCTGAACGCCTATCAGATCAACAGTTTAGTCTTTGTTGCCACAAGGGAAAAGTTAAGGTACCATTACCTCAATACCCGGAGGTCTTCCAACGCCTGCTGAAAGGAGAGAGTGAGTACAGTCGAAATTTGATGGAGAATATCAGGAGCATTAATAGTTCTTTTGCTTTTGCCTCCATGGGTGCCAATGTTTCTCTACCACCTGGACACGGCCCTTACTGTTTCCGTATTCATGGGCAAATTTATCATCGCACTGGAACACTCCATCCCGATCAAGATCAAGTTCCAGCATATGCACAACTGTACATTTTGGATACTGCAAGCGCTATAGAACAACGGCTACAGTCTCCAGAAAATGTTAAATGTCATCCTACTTTAATGAGTATCATTGCTCTTCAATTGGATAATATTAATCCCTTTGTTTCGGCCTACAAAATGCTACTTGACGTTGAATTAGAAGAACAACAGAAGGCAGTAGAACATGGCACCGTCATGCCAAATATTATCATGGCAATTAAACAAGACAGACAGCAAGACCCTAGACGCTATAACAATCCTACTGTGAATGAAGTTGCTGTGGTCTTTGAAAATGCTGATGGAGAGCCACCATTCAATAGAGACATTTTAATTCATTTGAAACCTGATCCAAATAACCTCTTGGCCCCAAAAACACAGCAAGTCAGTATTATACACAGCAATTTAGATGCATTACTCTATCCCTTATTTTTCCCTCATGGAGAACAAGGCTGGCATGAGGGACTCAAGCATCAAGGCCAAAGTCCACGCAGGGTTACACAGCTCCAGTATTACTGCTATTTGCTGTCTGTATGGAATCGGTTCAATCCTGTCCTGAATGCGGGCAAACTAACACAGCAGTACTTAGTGGATGCGTATGTGAAAATCGAGGCTAATCGCTTAAATTTTATCCGTCAACACCAACAGGATTTAAAAGTAGAGGATTATTGCGTACTCCAGGAACATCTCCAGAAAAAATCTATTGAGAAAGGTATTCCCATTGGCAAGACGGTCATTTTACCATCTTCCTTTGAAGGCAGTCCAAGAAACATGCAGCAACGCTATCAGGATGCCATGGCTATTGTGACTAAATTTGGACGACCGGATCTTTTTGTAACCATGACCTGTAATCCTAAATGGAGGGAGATTACAAACAATTTAGAGCCATGGCAGCGTGTGGAACATAGACCTGATTTAGTCGCCCGTGTCTTCAGAATTAAACTGGAAGCCCTATTAAAAGACATTAACACTGGATTTTTGGCAAAGTTTGTGCAATGGTTCATGTTATTGAATTCCAAAAGCGTGGCCTACCACACGCTCACATTTTGATCATTCTGGATAGCAAATCCAAACTAAGAACTGAGGTTGAAGTGGATAATATAGTTTGGGCTGAAATCCCTGATCCAGCAGAATACCCTGTGCTCCATCAAATTGTGATGCAACACATGATTCATGGACCCTGTGGACAACACAACCCCAATTCTCCATGTATGGATCTTGGAAAGTGTAAGAAAGGTTTTCCTAAAGATTTCCAAACAAAAACAGTCTTAGCTGAGGATGCATACCCTACTTATCAAAGAAAGGAAGGATCATCCTTTGAACACCATTCAAAGATGATTGATAATTCTTGGGTTGTTCCCTATAACCGTGTCCTACTATTAAAATACAAGTGTCATATTAATGTTGAGGTATGTGCTTCCATTCAAAGTGTTAAATACCTATTCAAATATGTCTACAAAGGACATGATAAAGCCAATCTTGAAATTTGCCAAACCAGTATCCACCATGATGAAACACATCAATTCATGGATTCAAGATACGTGAGTGCACCGGATGCAGCTTGGCGAATATTTGCTTACCCAATGCATAGACAATCGCACTCCATTATTCGCCTTGCCGTACATCTCCCACATTCTCAACCACTTTATTTTCATGAGGATGACTCTGTTGACAACATCAGTTACACAATGCACAGAAAATCTACTCTTATGGCCTACTTTGAGCTGAATGAGAATGACCTGCATGCTCATGATTACTTATACCGCCAAATTCCAGAGCACTATGTTTGGAAAGAAGGTGCATGGGAAATTAGAAAGCGAGGAGGTTCTTCAGTGATTGGAAGAATGTATACTGTCAGTATAAAAGAACAAGAACGGTACTATTTAAGGTTGTTGTTACTGCATGTCAAAGGAGCAACAAGTTTTGACAACATTAAGACTGTTAATGAAGTCACATACCCATCTTTTAAAGAGGCGGCATTAGCCCTTGGATTGCTCTTCGATGACACTGTTTGGAGAAATACTTTATTGGATGCCTGTGTTCTCAACATGCCTGCACAGCTTCGTGATATGTTTGCATATATATGTATTTTTGGTCCTCCAGCTCATCCATTGGAGTTGTGGCAAGAATTTAAACAAGACTTTATCCAAGACTACTGCCATGCATATCACTCCAACACTGAGGAGTGTGAGAATTGTGAAGGATATGCTATGAGTGATGTCCAAAATGTTCTAAAATTTCATGCCAAAACTTTTACTGATTTTAATCTACCACGACCAAAAAGAAAGCCACACATCGCCCCACAATACAACAAGGATGATGAGTTAAGAAGAGCTCAGCAAATGAAAGCTACTTTAAATGACCAACAACTTTTGGCCTATAATGCGATCAATCAAGCTTTACACGATAGAAGTGTACAACCTAAGTGCTTTTTCATCGATGGTCATTTTTAGGGCAAAGAATGGCATGTGATGCAGCAATCTGAATGCTTTCATTGTTATGTACATCAATGAGAATGTTTTCACCAAATATAGCAAGTATGAGTGAGCCAGTGCAGATCATGTCTTGTGGGATTTCAATGATATCATCTCCAAGGTTGAAATCATTGGACAATTCACCATTTCCCAGTTGAAGTAACCAACTGCTATAATCAGGATCAATATTGTTGAAGAGTGGCAATTGAGTGAAAAGCTGCCATTGTCGTGAGTATTTAATACAACTCTCTATAATGTCAGTTCTTGTACCATGAGGGATGATAGGCAAACACTGTCGAAAGTCTCCTCCCAGAACAATGACTTTCCCTCCAAAAGGTGATGTATTTTTCTTGGAGATATCTGTTGTCATGACATCCCGTAAAAGTTGATCTATCACATGCAATGCATATTTAGATAACAGAGTGGACTCGTCAATAATGAAAAGTTTGGTACTTTTCAAATGTTGTGCAGCATCTGTATCATTTTTAATTCTGGAAATGGATGTTTCATTTATTGGAATTGGTATGCCGTAAAGCGAATGGATGGTTCTTCCTCCTTGCAGTAAGTTAGCTCCAATCCCTGTACTGGCTGCAGGTGAGACAATTTCGCCTTCTCCTCTTACTTCATGAATTAATAAATCATACAGGTATGTTTTCCCACTGCCACCTGGGCCATCGATGAAAAAGCACTTAGGTTGTCCACTTCTATCGTGTAAAGCTTGATTGATCGCATTATAGGCCAAAAGTTGTTGGTCATTTAAAGTAGCTTTCATTTGCTGAGCTCTTCTTAACTCATCATCCTTGTTGTATTGTGGGGCGATGTGTGGCTTTCTTTTTGGTCGTGGTAGATTAAAATCAGTAAAAGTTTTGGCATGAAATTTTAGAACATTTTGGACATCACTCATAGCATATCCTTCACAATTCTCACACTCCTCAGTGTTGGAGTGATATACATGGCAGTAGTCTTGGATAAAGTCTTGTTTAAATTCTTGCCACAACTCCAATGGATGAGCTGGAGGACCAAAAATACATATATATGCAAACATATCACGAAGCTGTGCAGGCATGTTGAGAACACAGGCATCCAATAAAGTATTTCTCCAAACAGTGTCATTGAAGAGCAATCCAAGGGCTAATGCCGCCTCTTTAAAAGATGGGTATGTGACTTCATTAACAGTCTTAATGTTGTCAAAACTTGTTGCTCCTTTGACATGCAGTAACAACAACCTTAAATAGTACCGTTCTTGTTCTTTTATACTGACAGTATACATTCTTCCAATCACTGAAGAACCTCCTCGCTTTCTAATTTCCCATGCACCTTCTTTCCAAACATAGTGCTCTGGAATTTGGCGGTATAAGTAATCATGAGCATGCAGGTCATTCTCATTCAGCTCAAAGTAGGCCATAAGAGTAGATTTTCTGTGCATTGTGTAACTGATGTTGTCAACAGAGTCATCCTCATGAAAATAAAGTGGTTGAGAATGTGGGAGATGTACGGCAAGGCGAATAATGGAGTGCGATTGTCTATGCATTGGGTAAGCAAATATTCGCCAAGCTGCATCCGGTGCACTCACGTATCTTGAATCCATGAATTGATGTGTTTCATCATGGTGGATACTGGTTTGGCAAATTTCAAGATTGGCTTTATCATGTCCTTTGTAGACATATTTGAATAGGTATTTAACACTTTGAATGGAAGCACATACCTCAACATTAATATGACACTTGTATTTTAATAGTAGGACAGGGTTATAGGGAACAACCCAAGAATTATCAATCATCTTTGAATGGTGTACATTAATATGTCTCTATTGAATGGTGGCTCTCCATCAGCATTTTCAAAGACCACAGCAACTTCATTCACAGTAGGATTGTTATAGCGTCTAGGGTCTTGCTGTCTGTCTTGTTTAATGGCCATGATAATATTTGGCATGACGGTACCATGTTCTACTGCCTTCTGTTGTTCTTCTAATTCAACGTCACGTAACATTTTGTAGGCCGAAACAAAGGGATTAATATTATCCAATTGAAGAGCAATGATACTCATTAAAGTAGGATGACATTTAACATTTTCTGGAGACTGTAGCCGTTGTTCTATAGCGCTTGCAGTATCCAAAATGTACAGTTGTGCATATGCTGGAACTTGATCTTGAGCGGGATGGAGTGTTCCAGGGCGATGATAAATTTGCCCATGAATACGGAAACAGTAAGGGCCGTGTCCAGGTGGTAGAGAAACATTGGCACCCATGGAGGCAAAAGCAAAAGAACTATTAATGCTCCTGATATTCTCCATCAAATTTCGACTGTACTCACTCTCTCCTTTCAGCAGGCGTTGGAAGACCTCCGGGTATTGAGGTAATGGTACCTTAACTTTTCCCTTGTGGCAACAAAGACTAAACTGTTGATCTGATGGGCGTTCAGCAGTAAAATGCAGAGCCTCACAATGTTCACATATTACATTCATGGGACCACAGGTATGTTCTAGAATAGCATGATCCTGATCAATAAATGCCATTGCATGAGGGAGAGGTGTAGATAACAAACGTAGATATTTATTGTGTAATCCCACATAGATGAGACGTGGAAGGGACATAGATTCAACACATTCCATAAATGAAGAAGTTGAATATATATTCCGTTCTGCCTCTTGCAATGTTGAAGTGGAAGAAGAACTTTTGCGTAAGTCACGACGTGATGCAGCCAAATGGGTCAAGCGGACTTGTTTAGACGTAGGAGACTCCGTATCTTGACGTATCTGTCTTGTCCTTTTAAGCCTCATAATTTTATAGTGTTTGCTGTATGGCGTCTCCTCAGCAGAGTATTTTCGTTTAGATGTGGCCTTGCGATGTGGTAAAGGCTGTTCAGTTGTAGTTAACACAGTAGAAGAAGAGGTGGCAGCAGTATGAGATTCAGAGGAAGAGGTGGCAGCAGTATGATGGTCAGACGAAGAGGTGGCAGCAGGATGAGGATCAGACGAAGAGGTGGCAGCAGTATGAGGGTCAGAGGAATAGGTGGCAGCAGTATGAGGATCAGACGGATCTCCTGTAGGCATTAACTTTTGTTGTTTGCGTCTTTGACGCGCAGCCATTGATTTTTTGGCTAATCGTTCCTTCCTTCCTTCCAAAGACTCTTTTGAAACCCGTGTCTTCAAAGCAGCCTTTTCCTTGTCCAAGCGAAGTCGTCTTTCTTCAGAACTCTCCTCCGCACGCTTCTTGCGCATACGCACAGCCTCCTTGTCAACCTTTGCTTTTTTGTTTCCCATGGAGGTCATGGGAGGTGTTAAAGGCTGTTCACTTTGTAGAATGTCAGTAGACAAAGAGGCAGGAGTAGTATCTTTTTCAGACGGTTCTTCAGTGGCTCTAAGTTGTTGTTGTTTGCGTCTGCGACGCTCATGGCTCTTTTTGCCATTCGTTGGCTTCTTTCTTCGGAAGACAATTCAGAAATACGTTTCTTCAAAGCAGCCTTCGCAGCATTAAACCGAAAATGTCTCAGTGGAGAAGAGAGTTTGGCAATGCGTTTCGCTTTAGCAGCCTTAGCACGATTTAACCGAAGACGTCTTTCTTCCGAAGTCTCCTCTGCAATGCGTTTCGCCTGAGCAGCCTTAACACGATGTAACCGAAGACGTCTCTCTTCCGAAGTCTCCTCTGCAGTGCGTTTCGCCTTAGCAGCCTTACCACGATCTAACCGAAGACGTCTCTCTTCCGAAGTCTCCTCAGCAGTGCGTTTCGCCTTAGCAGCCTTACGACGATCTAACCGAAGACGTCTCTCTTCCGAATTCTCCTCTGCAATGCGTTTCGCTTTAGCAGCCTTAGCACGATCTAACCGAAGACGTCCCTCTTCAGAAGTCTCCTCTGCACGCTTCTTCTTAGGTGTAGATGCAGCCTCCTTGGCAAGAGCGATATTTTTTGTTGGAGAGCTCATCTTCGTAAGAATAGGCAGTGAATCCAATCCAAAAAGAGTTAGAGTGTGTCAGTTAAGGAAACAATCAATAATAACTATGTCTAAATAGGCAAAAACAATAAAAGGAAAGTGTGTATTTCAATAACCTGTGAAAAGCAAATCATGGACTTGTTTAGAGTGCGAAACAAATATTTAATGATGTTTACTGTATGGAGTTGTGAATGGAAATCAGTGTGTTTAAAGTCCTTAAAAAGAGACTTGAAGGCAAGACAAATGGATGTAAGGGCCCTTTCAGACGCACGTTGTAAATGCAGAGTTCCAACATTGTAAAAAAAGCGGTTAAAGTACCGATATGACGGCAAGTTCCACATAACCGCCAGCAGGGGTGGAGTTGCAGAAGGTGGGGCAAAATGGCAGAGGTAGCGTTCATTTTTACCTTGAACTTAGGGTTTTGTGATTATTGCGGAAGTAGTGGTTTTTATTTTTCTCTCTGCAGTTGGGGAAATAGCGGCATTAGCGGCGAGCGTCAAATGGCGCAATGTAACCAAGCAGGGTGAAAAAAGAAATAAGGCAACTTCCGCAGTACATGGTGAAACAGACAGGTCAATGTAAAAATGAACGTTAATCCGGCGATGTAGCGGGACCTTACGCAACTGCACCCCTGGTGGCGGGTATGGGGAACTTGCGTTAATATTGGGAATATTACCACATGTTATGGAATTATGTAAATCTGCATGTACAACGCGCGTGTGAAAGGGGCCCTAGTCGGTCATATAGTGCAAAATGCCATGCAACCAATATATTTGGTATGTAAAAGTAGTTAATGTCCCACTGGCACGACAATAAGGCAGTGGTATGGTAGCATTACATCCAAACTGTTAAATATAAGACAGGTAGTAGTCCTACAGACTCATTAGTATGAAATATAATTAAAGTGGCATATAATGGGTTAATGTACTCCTAACAGTCTAACGACACACTCCTAAGTAGAAATAAAATATAGAACAGTCTGTGAGGGGTTAATATACCACTGGCACGCGTACAAAATACTGCACGATCAAGAAAATTAAAAATAGTATTAAAAAAGTTCACATCAGCGTTATTTTCAAATCGCGGCAGATGCGGTGAAAAAAACGCATCTGCCGCGATTACCGCATACCGGCTGCACTTGCAGCGCGGTTGCGGTAAACGCCATACTATGTATAGGCGGACTTGCGGCAGGTGCAGCAAGTGCGGTTTTGGCACTTGCGGCAGGTGCGGCCGCGAAAAAAAACACGGTCAGCCGCAGTTTTTTTCGCGGCCGCACCTGCCGCAAGTGCAAAACCGCACTTGCCGCACCTGCCGCACACTCCTAAGTAGAAATAAAATATAGAACAGTCTGTAAGGGGTTAATGTACCACTGGCACGCGTACAAAATACTGCACGATCAAGAAAATTAAAAATAGTATTAAAGAAGTTCACATCAGCGTTATTTTCAAATCGCGGCAGATGCGGTGAAAAAAACGCATCTGCCGCGATTACCACATACCGGCTGCACTTGCGGCGCGGTTGCGGCCGCGGTTGCGGTAAACGCCATACTATGTATAGGCGGACTTGCAGCAGGTGCGGCAAGTGCGGTTTTGGCACTTGCGGCAGGTGCGGCCGCGAAAAAGACCGCGGTCAGCCGCGTTTTTTTTCGCGGCCGCACCTGCCGCAAGTGCAAAACCGCACTTGCCGCACCTGCCGCAAGTCCGCCTATACTTTCTATGGGGCTTGCCGCAACCGGGCCGCAAGTGCAGCCGGTATGCAGTAATCGCGGCAGATGCGGTTTTTTCACCGCATCTGCCGCGATTTGAAAATAACGCTGATGTGAAAGGGCCCTAAGTATTCAAATGCCAGTAGTAGACCACATAGTGACATAGGCAGTGAATAGCCAAGACAATAGAAGGGGTTAATGTACTACTTGCACTCCTATAAAACAGTGGGGATGAGAAAATAAATAACAAATGGTATAGAAGAGGTTAATTTTCAAATGTCATGAGTACAGCACATAGTGACACAGTTAGTGAATAGCAAACAGAATGGAAGGGGTTAATGTAGCAGTTTGAACCCTATAAAACAGTGTGACAGAAAATTAAAATGCAAATGGCATAGAAGAGGTTAATGTAGAAATGGCCTTAGTACAGCACATAGTGAGATAGCAAGTGGAGCACAAATAGAATAGAAGGGGTTAAAAAAGTATGAAAAAAACAGGTCAATATGGTGAAATGTAGCTCATATGAAATTTGTATAAAGAAGGGGTTAATATAAGCATAGGCATTAGGAATCTATACTCCGATGTGAGATTGTACTGTGAAAACAGCTTTTTAAGTTTTAAATAGTTCACAAATTCAAATTTCGCGCTCTAAGATGGCGGACGCGAAATGTTCATTCATAAAATGGCGGCAGACGCCAGCCCCTGTGGGACTGGGCAGCGGAAACGTCATAAACATGGCGCCGTGAATCCGATTGGTCGGCGCTACTGTGTGAAGTTGCCGATGTCCAATCACAACACAGCGGGGCGGAGCTACAGACTTCCACCCTCCCGAGCAGCGTGGCCGAAAATCGAACCAGGCGCTCGGCAGGAAAAGCGCCGCTTTCCCCGCTGAGCGCCGACCAATCGGAATCAAACCGCTATCTACAGCGACCAATCACAATCGCGCCTCATTCCTCCATGTATCCCTATGGGAAGGCGCCCTCCAATCACAATCACGGCGCCACTTTTGAAAATACACAGCGACCAATCACATTAGCGCCTCATTCCTCCATGTATCCCTATGGGAAGACGCCCTCCAATCACAATCACGGCGCCATTTTTGAAAATACACAGCGACCAATCACATTAGCGCCTCATTCCTCCATGTATCCCTATGGGAAGGCGCCCTCCAATTACATTCACGGCACCATTTTTTAAAATACACAGCGACCAATCACATTAGCGCCTCATTCCTCCATGTATCCCTATGGAAAGGCGCCCTCCAATCACAATCGCGGCGCCATTTTTGAAAATACACAGCGGCCAATCACAATCGCACCTCATTTCTCAATACATCTCTATGGGAAGGGGCGCTGAGAATGCGATTGGTCGGCGATCATCGGGAAGACCGGCAAGTTGTATGGGCGGCGCCTGAATGAGTATTCGGCCACAGCGGTCTGATGCACCGCGGAGGCCGCTAGAAGCGCCGAAGTTTGCGCTTGTAGCGCAGAAGTCGGCGCTTGCAGCGGCGAAGTGTCCGAACTGTGGCGCAGGCTCCATGCAGCGCCGATTGGCGCTGCATGGCGCAAGATAGTAAAAGTGGTGAAAATAAAAGATTGCAAAAGAGGTGAAAATAAAACTTAGCATCAGGAATATAGATTCTGATGTGAAAAGGTATGTTTCAAAAAGGATATCTTAGCTGATAAATCGCAGAACCCGATCCGGCGCTTGCTTCCCGATGGCCCTCACGAAGGATGGATATCTTGGCTGAAATATAGTCCAACAGATGGTCCAGCGGTAGCTTCTCGTCCTCCCTCAAACACCCTCACGAAGGATGGATATCTTGGCTGAAATATAGTCCAACAGATGGTCCAGCGATAGCTTCTCGTCCTCCCTCAAACAGAAAACGCAGAGTTGGAAAAATGTGTTGAAAAGGATTCAAATTTCGGGCTATAAATAGCGGCCTTATCTCATTGGTGGGCGGCAACCTCAGAAAGATGGCGCCATGAATGTGAATGGTCGCTGTGTATTTTCAAAAATGGCGCGCGCGATTGTGATTGAAGGGCGCCTTTCCATAGGGATACATGGAGGAATGAGGCGCTAATGTGATTGGTCGCTGTGTATTTTCAAAAAAGGCGCCGTGATTGTGATTGGAGTGCGCCTTCCCATAGAGATACATGGACAAATGAGGCGCTAATGTGATTGGTCGCGCGCCGGCATCAAAGCCACACAAGTCGACCAATTACGTAATCTACACGCTGCTCAACTTCCCCATAGAGATATAATGGACGACTTTTCGTCCATTATATGTCTATGGGAAGTGAGGCGGTATTCTGATTGGTCGCCGGCAGCACACAGCGACCAATCAGAATACCGCCTCACTTCCCATAGAGATAGAATGGACGAAAAGTCGTCCATTATATCTCTATGAGAAGTGAGGCGCTATTTTGATTGGTCGCTGTGTGCTGACGGCGACCAATCAGAATACCGCCTCACTTCCCATAGAGATACATAGCGGTGTTTGTGAAAATTTATGGCCGGGCCCCTGGTTCTATTTTCGGCCACGGGGCTCGGCTGTGGTTGGTCGATGGACCGAATGATAGATAGATAGATAGATAGATAAAAAGATAGATAAATAGAGAAATAGATAAATAGATATAGAGATAGATAGATAAATAAATAGAGATAGATACATATAGAGAGATAGATAGATATAGAGAGATAGATAGAGAGATAGATAGATAGATAGATAGATAGATAGACAGATAGATAGATAGATAGATAGATAGATAGATAGATAGATAGATAGATAGCAAGATAGATAGATAGATAGATAGATAGATAGCAAGATAGATAGATAGATAGATAGATAGATAGATAGATAGATAGAAGATAGATAGATAGATAGATAGATAGATAGATACAAAAAAAAGAAAAAAAAAAGAGAAAAAAAAGAGAAAGAAAAGAGAAAAAAAAAAGAGAAAAAAAAGAGAAAAAAAAAAACTGCACAGCACTCACAGACTAAATGTGAACTGGTGCCAGCAGGGACACTGGGTCAAATAACTAGAAAAAGTTCTCTGCAGCACTCAGTTACTACCAATGACGTACAAATGCTAACAAGCTATATGTATATGAGAAAAAAGTTTAAAAAGTTACGTTTTTTTCAAAAACTCAAAAATCTTATCTTTTTATTTCTGAAGTTCTTGGTACATACATTGGCCAATGTCTGCTTGCTCATCAACTGCGACAAAGTGACTTCAGGTCTGATGAGTCCTATCGCTGACATCCCTGTCCTCCTTGTCCACCCCCCACCTCTCAGTGGGCAGACTCCATCTCAACCCCAGATCACCTGTGGTCAATGAGGGTGCAATTGCAGCATGGAGCCAGCATCTCCATATGATACCAAAAAGAGAAAAAAAAACTGCACAGCACTCACAGACTAAATGTGAACTGGTGCCAGCAGGGACACTGGGTCAAATAACTAGAAAAAGTTCTCTGCAGCACTCAGTTACTACCAATGACGTACAAATGCTAACAAGCTATATGTATATGAGAAAAAAGTTTAAAAACTTAAGTTTTTTCAAAAAACTCAAAAATCTTATCTTTTTATTTCTGAAGTTCTTGGTACATACATTGGCCAATGTCTGCTTGCTCATCAACTGCGACAAAGTGACTTCAGGTCTGATGAGTCCTATCGCTGACATCCCTGTCCTCCTTGTCCACCCCCACCTCTCAGTGGGCAGACTCCATCTCAACCCCAGATCACCTGTGGTCAATGAGGGTGCAATTGCACCATGGAGCCAGCATCTCCATATGATACAAAAAAGAGAAAAAAAAAACTGCACAGCACTCACAGACTAAATGTGAACTGGTGCCAGCAGGGACACTGGGTCAAATAACTAGAAAAAGTTCTCTGCAGCACTCAGTTACTACCAATGACGTACAAATGCTAACAAGCTATATGTATATGAGAAAAAAGTTTAAAAACTTACGTTTTTTCAAAAAAACTCAAAATCTTATCTTTTTATTTCTGAAGTTCTTGGTACATACATTGGCCAATGTCTGCTTGCTCATCAACTGCGACAAAGTGACTTCAGGTCTGATGAGTCCTATCGCTGACATCCCTGTCCTCCTTGTCCACCCCCCACCTCTCAGTGGGCAGACTCCATCTCAACCCCAGATCACCTGTGGTCAATGAGGGTGCAATTGCAGCATGGAGCCAGCATCTCCATATGATACAAAAAAGAGAAAAAAAAAACTGCACAGCACTCACAGACTAAATGTGAACTGGTGCCAGCAGGGACACTGGGTCAAATAACTAGAAAAAGTTCTCTGCAGCACTCAGTTACTACCAATGACGTACAAATGCTAACAAGCTATATGTATATGAGAAAAAAGTTTAAAAACTTACGTTTTTTCAAAAAACTCAAAAATCTTATCTTTTTATTTCTGAAGTTCTTGGTACATACATTGGCCAATGTCTGCTTGCTCATCAACTGCGACAAAGTGACTTCAGGTCTGATGAGTCCTATCGCTGACATCCCTGTCCTCCTTGTCCACCCCCCACCTCTCAGTGGGCAGACTCCATCTCAACCCCAGATCACCTGTGGTCAATGAGGGTGCAATTGCACCATGGAGCCAGCATCTCCATATGATACAAAAAAGAGAAAAAAAAACTGCACAGCACTCACAGACTAAATGTGAACTGGTGCCAGCAGGGACACTGGGTCAAATAACTAGAAAAAGTTCTCTGCAGCACTCAGTTACTACCAATGACGTACAAATGCTAACAAGCTATATGTATAAGAGAAAAAAGTTTAAAAACTTAAGTTTTTTCAAAAAACTCACAAATCTTATCTTTTTATTTCTGAAGTTCTTGGTACATACATTGGCCAATGTCTGCTTGCTCATCAACTGCGACAAAGTGACTTCAGGTCTGATGAGTCCTATCGCTGACATCCCTGTCCTCCTTGTCCACCCCCCACCTCTCAGTGGGCAGACTCCATCTCAACCCCAGATCACCTGTGGTCAATGAGGGTGCAATTGCAGCATGGAGCCAGCATCTCCATATGATACAAAAAAGAGAAAAAAAAACTGCACAGCACTCACAGACTAAATGTGAACTGGTGCCAGGAGGGACACTGGGTCAAATAACTAGAAAAAGTTCTCTGCAGCACTCAGTTACTACCAATGACGTACAAATGCTAACAAGCTATATGTATATGAGAAAAAAGTTTAAAAACTTACGTTTTTTCAAAAAACTCAAAATCTTATCTTTTTATTTCTGAAGTTCTTGGTACATACATTGGCCAATGTCTGCTTGCTCATCAACTGCGACAAAGTGACTTCAGGTCTGATGAGTCCTATCGCTGACATCCCTGTCCTCCTTGTCCACCCCCCACCTCTCAGTGGGCAGACTCCATCTCAACCCCAGATCACCTGTGGTCAATGAGGGTGCAATTGCAGCATGGAGCCAGCATCTCCATGTGATACAAAAAAGAGAAAAAAAAAAACTGCACAGCACTCACAGACTAAATGTGAACTGGTGCCAGCAGGGACACTGGGTCAAATAACTAGAAAAAGTTCTCTGCAGCACTCAGTTACTACCAATGACGTACAAATGCTAACAAGCTATATGTATATGAGAAAAAAGTTTAAAAACTTACGTTTTTTCAAAAAACTCACAAATCTTATCTTTTTATTTCTGAAGTTCTTGGTACATACATTGGCCAATGTCTGCTTGCTCATCAACTGCGACAAAGTGACTTCAGGTCTGATGAGTCCTATCGCTGACATCCCTGTCCTCCTTGTCCACCCCCCACCTCTCAGTGGGCAGACTCCATCTCAACCCCAGATCACCTGTGGTCAATGAGGGTGCAATTGCAGCATGGAGCCAGCATCTCCATATGATACAAAAAAGAGAAAAAAAAAACTGCACAGCACTCACAGACTAAATGTGAACTGGTGCCAGCAGGGACACTGGGTCAAATAACTAGAAAAAGTTCTCTGCAGCACTCAGTTACTACCAATGACGTACAAATGCTAACAAGCTATATGTATATGAGAAAAAAGTTTAAAAACTTAAGTTTTTTCAAAAAACTCACAAATCTTATCTTTTTATTTCTGAAGTTCTTGGTACATACATTGGCCAATGTCTGCTTGCTCATCAACTGCGACAAAGTGACTTCAGGTCTGATGAGTCCTATCGCTGACATCCCTGTCCTCCTTGTCCACCCCCCACCTCTCAGTGGGCAGACTCCATCTCAACCCCAGATCACCTGTGGTCAATGAGGGTGCAATTGCAGCATGGAGCCAGCATCTCCATATGATACAAAAAAGAGAAAAAAAAAACTGCACAGCACTCACAGACTAAATGTGAACTGGTGCCAGCAGGGACACTGGGTCAAATAACTAGAAAAAGTTCTCTGCAGCACTCAGTTACTACCAATGACGTACAAATGCTAACAAGCTATATGTATATGAGAAAAAAGTTTAAAAACTTACGTTTTTTCAAAAAACTCAAAAATCTTATCTTTTTATTTCTGAAGTTCTTGGTACATACATTGGCCAATGTCTGCTTGCTCATCAACTGCGACAAAGTGACTTCAGGTCTGATGAGTCCTATCGCTGACATCCTGTCCTCCTTGTCCACCCCCCACCTCTCAGTGGGCAGACTCCATCTCAACCCCAGATCACCTGTGGTCAATGAGGGTGCAATTGCAGCATGGAGCCAGCATCTCCATATGATACAAAAAGAGAAAAAAAAAACTGCACAGCACTCACAGACTAAATGTGAACTGGTGCCAGCAGGGACACTGGGTCAAATAACTAGAAAAAGTTCTCTGCAGCACTCAGTTACTACAATGACGTACAAATGCTAACAAGCTATATGTATATGAGAAAAAAGTTTAAAAACTTACGTTTTTTCAAAAAACTCAAAAATCTTATCTTTTTATTTCTGAAGTTCTTGGTACATACATTGGCCAATGTCTGCTGCTCATCAACTGCGACAAAGTGACTTCAGGTCTGATGAGTCCTACGCTGACATCCCTGTCCTCCTTGTCCACCCCCACCTCTCAGTGGGCAGACTCCATCTCAACCCCAGATCACCTGTGGTCAATGAGGGTGCAATTGCAGCATGGAGCCACATCTCCATATGATACAAAAAAGAAAAAAAAACTGCACAGCACTCACAGACTAAATGTGAACTGGTGCCAGCAGGGACACTGGGTCAAATAACTAGAAAAAGTTCTCTGCAGCACTCAGTTACTACCAATGACGTACAAATGCTAACAAGCTATATGTATATGAGAAAAAAGTTTAAAAACTTACGTTTTTTCAAAAAACTCAAAAATCTTATCTTTTTATTTCTGAAGTTCTTGGTACATACATTGGCCAATGTCTGCTTGCTCATCAACTGCGACAAAGTGACTTCAGGTCTGATGAGTCCTATCGCTGACATCCCTGTCCTCCTTGTCCACCCCCACCTCTCAGTGGGCAGACTCCATCTCAACCCCAGATCACCTGTGGTCAATGAGGGTGCAATTGCAGCATGGAGCCAGCATCTCCATATGATACAAAAAAGAGAAAAAAAAACTGCACAGCACTCACAGACTAAATGTGAACTGGTGCCAGCAGGGACACTGGGTCAAATAACTAGAAAAAGTTCTCTGCAGCACTCAGTTACTACCAATGACGTACAAATGCTAACAAGCTATATGTATATGAGAAAAAAGTTTAAAAACTTACGTTTTTTCAAAAAACTCAAAAATCTTATCTTTTTATTTCTGAAGTTCTTGGTACATACATTGGCCAATGTCTGCTTGCTCATCAACTGCGACAAAGTGACTTCAGGTCTGATGAGTCCTATCGCTGACATCCCTGTCCTCCTTGTCCACCCCCCACCTCTCAGTGGGCAGACTCCATCTCAACCCCAGATCACCTGTGGTCAATGAGGGTGCAATTGCAGCATGGAGCCAGCATCTCCATATGATACAAAAAAGAGAAAAAAAAAACTGCACAGCACTCACAGACTAAATGTGAACTGGTGCCAGCAGGGACACTGGGTCAAATAACTAGAAAAAGTTCTCTGCAGCACTCAGTTACTACCAATGACGTACAAATGCTAACAAGCTATATGTATATGAGAAAAAAGTTTAAAAACTTACGTTTTTTCAAAAAACTCAAAATCTTATCTTTTTATTTCTGAAGTTCTTGGTACATACATTGGCCAATGTCTGCTTGCTCATCAACTGCGACAAAGTGACTTCAGGTCTGATGAGTCCTATCGCTGACATCCCTGTCCTCCTTGTCCACCCCCCACCTCTCAGTGGGCAGACTCCATCTCAACCCCAGATCACCTGTGGTCAATGAGGGTGCAATTGCAGCATGGAGCCAGCATCTCCATATGATACAAAAAAGAGAAAAAAAAACTGCACAGCACTCACAGACTAAATGTGAACTGGTGCCAGCAGGGACACTGGGTCAAATAACTAGAAAAAGTTCTCTGCAGCACTCAGTTACTACCAATGACGTACAAATGCTAACAAGCTATATGTATATGAGAAAAAAGTTTAAAAACTTACGTTTTTTCAAAAAACTCAAAAATCTTATCTTTTTATTTCTGAAGTTCTTGGTACATACATTGGCCAATGTCTGCTTGCTCATCAACTGCGACAAAGTGACTTCAGGTCTGATGAGTCCTATCGCTGACATCCCTGTCCTCCTTGTCCACCCCCCACCTCTCAGTGGGCAGACTCCATCTCAACCCCAGATCACCTGTGGTCAATGAGGGTGCAATTGCAGCATGGAGCCAGCATCTCCATATGATACAAAAAAGAGAAAAAAAAACTGCACAGCACTCACAGACTAAATGTGAACTGGTGCCAGCAGGGACACTGGGTCAAATAACTAGAAAAAGTTCTCTGCAGCACTCAGTTACTACCAATGACGTACAAATGCTAACAAGCTATATGTATATGAGAAAAAAGTTTAAAAACTTACGTTTTTTTCAAAAAACTCAAAAATCTTATCTTTTTATTTCTGAAGTTCTTGGTACATACATTGGCCAATGTCTGCTTGTCATCAACTGCGACAAAGTGACTTCAGGTCTGATGAGTCCTATCGCTGACATCCCTGTCCTCCTTGTCCACCCCCACCTCTCAGTGGGCAGACTCCATCTCAACCCCAGATCACCTGTGGTCAATGAGGGTGCAATTGCAGCATGGAGCCAGCATTCCATAGTGATAGCAAAAAGAGAAAAAAAAAAACTGCACAGCACTCACAGACTAATGTGAACTGGTGCCAGCAGGGACATGGTTCAAATAATTTAGAAAAAGTTCTCTGCAGCACTCGTTATACAATGACGGTACAAATGCTAACAAGCTATATGTATATGAGGAAAAAAGTTTAAAAAGCTTACGTTTTTCAAAACTCAAAAATCTTATCTTTTTATTTCTGAAGTTCTTGGTACATACATTGGCCAATGTCTGCTTGCTCATCAACTGCGACAAAGTGACTTCAGGTCTGATGAGTCCTATCGCTGACATCCCTGTCCTCCTTGTCCACCCCCCACCTCTCAGTGGGCAGACTCCATCTCAACCCCAGATCACCTGTGGTCAATGAGGGTGCAATTGCAGCATGGAGCCAGTTAGATAGATAGATAGATAATAGATAGATAGATAGATAGATAGATAGATAGATAAAAAGATAGATAGAAAGACTGTTGTGGGGTCAATGGATGTTTTTTTTTAGGAAGGGCGTGATTAGGGCATGTTTGAAGGGTGAGGGGAATGTGCCGGATTTGAGTGAAATGTTGAAAAAAAGCTGATGAGAATACCCAGTGTTTTGACGTATCCTATTTTCCGCTACAACCCACTCCTGGCGCACACAAATGGTAAATGAATGCAGACAAGGGTTGGTTTTTAGCTGGACACAGAGATTAGAGGTTAAATCCCAACAGGAGGACTGGTCAGACACAAACGCTGACGATAATACAGTGTTTTGGCGTATCCTAATTTCCGCTTTAACTCACTCCTGGCGCACAGAAATGGTAAATGAATGCAGACAAGAGTTGGTTTTTAGCTGAACACAGAGATTAGAGGTTAAATTACAGCAGGTGGACCGGTCATACACAAACGTTGATGAGAATACAGAGTGTTTGGCGTATCCTAATTTAGGCTACAAACTACTCCTGGCACAAACAAATGGTAAATAAATGCAGACAAGAGTTGGTTTAGCTGGACAGAGATAAGAGGTTAAATCCCAGCAGGTGTACTGGTCAGACACAAACGCTGACGAGAATACAGAGTGTTTTGGCATATCCCAATTTCCGCTACAAACCACTCCTGGCACACACAAATGGTAAATCAATGCAGACAAGAGTTGTTTTTTAGCTGGACAGAGATTAGAGGTTAAATCCCAGCAGGTGGACCGATCAGAACGGTGACGAGAATACTGAGTGTTTTGGCATATCCTAATTTCCGCTACAAACCACTCCTGGCTCACAAAAATGGTAAATGAATGCTGACAAGACTTGGTTTTTAACTGGACACAGAGATTAGAGTTTAGAGGTTAAATCTCAGCAGGTGTACCGACCAGACACAAACGCTGACTAGAATACTGAGTGTTTTGGCGTATCTTAATTTCCGCTACAACCCACTCCTGGCGCATAAAAATGCTAAATGAATGCAGACAAGAGTTGGTTTATAGCTAAACACAGAAATTAAAGATTAAATCCCAGCAGGTGGACCGGTCATACACAAATGCTGATGAGAATACCGAATGTTTTGACATACCCTAATTTCCACTACAAACCACTCCTGGTGCACACAAATGGTAAATGAATGCAGACAAGAGTTGGTTTTTAGCTGGACACAGAGATTAGAGATTATCGGTTAAGTCCCAGCAGGTGTACCAATAAGACACAAACGCAGACGAGAATGCCGAGTGTTTTGGCATATCCTAATTTCTGCTACAACCCACTCCTGGCGCACACAAATGGTAACTGAATGCAGACAAGAGTTATTTTTATAGCTGGACACAGAGATTAGATGTTAAATCCCAGCAGGTGTACCGGTCATTCACAAACGATGACGAGAATACTTAGTGTTTTGGAGTATCCTAATTTCCACTACCACCCACTCCTGGCACATAAAATGCTAAATGAATGCAGACAAGATTTAGTTTTAAGCTAAACACAGAGATTAGAGATCTCTTAGGGTACCTTTACACGCCGCTACAACAGGGTGGATACAACCAGCTACTTCACGTGCACGAGCACGCACAAACGGTTACAAATGGTAAACGCACCACCTTTACACGGAGCAACAAGGTGCGCTACGCTACATTACATCTATAGCTGGATACACCGCCGGGTGCCACAAGTAGCCATATGTAGCTTACCTTACCTCATTTAAACACCGCTACAACAAGCTAATATGGGCGGACCTGGTGCAGCAGGGACAACACATAGGCGTGCCACAATTGTGGATTACGAGACGTCCGTACGCTGATAGGACAAAGCAAGAACATCATGATTGGACAGGCATCGCAGGAGGCTGGTTAATACATGACGCTCGAGCAATTGTGTAGTGTGACTGGTCAGCTCCATAAATATGCCTCCCTATGCAGCGACTACCAATCGTCATGCAGGAGCTTCCTCCAATGATCGCTGATGGGGCGCGGTAACCCGGAGCCTGTGTCACGCCCTAGCTACGTACCAGCTACATAGCCTGATGTCCACACATCCTTTCTGTTCCTTCTTTACACGCCGATACAGCTCGCTACAATCGCCTGTGTAGCCACCTGTTTCAGGGCAGTGTTCGGAAACAGATGTATCTACTGCCGGCTGCCTCCTACCTTCTTCACACGCCGCTACTACGGGGTATATTGCCAATGCAAGCTACATTTGTAGCGTGTAGCTGGTTGTATCCACCCTGTTGAAGCGGCGTGTAAAGGTACCCTTAGAGTGTTTTGGGGTATTCTAATTTCCGCTACAACCCACTCCTGGCACACACAAATAGTAAATGAATGCAGACAATAGTTGGTTTTTAGCTAGACACAGAGATTAGAGATTAAATCCCAGCAGAGGGACCGGTCTGGCACAAACGCTGACAAGAATACCGAGTGTTTTGGCGTATCCTAATTTCCGCTACAACCCACTTCTGGCGCACACAAATGGTAAATGAGTGCAGACAAGAGTTGGTTTTTAGCTGGACACAGAGATTAGAGATTAAAAGTTAAATCCCAACAGGTGTACTGGTCAGACACAAAAGCTGACAAGAATACCGAGTGTTTTGGCGTATCCTAATTTCCGCTTTAACCCACTCATGGCGCACACAAATGGTAAATGAATGTAGACAAGGGTTGGTTTTTAGCTGGACACAAAGATTAGACGTTACATCTGAGCAGGTGTACCGCTCAGACACAAACGCTGATGAGAATACGGAGTGTTTTGGCGTATCCTAATTTCCGCTACAACCCACATCTTGGGCACACAAATGGTTAATGAATGCAGACAAGAGTTGGTTTTTAGCTGAACACAGAGATTAGAGGTTAAATCCCAGCAGAGGGACCGGTCAGGCACAAATGCTGACGAGAATACCGAGTGTTTTGGCGTATCCTAATTTCCGCTACAACCCACTCCTGGCGCACACAAATGGTAAATGAATGCAGACAAGAGTTGGTTTTTAGCTGGACACAGAGATTAGACGTTACATCCCAGCAGGTGTACCGGTCAGACACAAACGTTGACTAGAATACAGAAAATTTTGGTGTATTCTAATTTCCGCTACAACCCACTCCTGGCGCACACAAATGGTAAAGGAATGCAGACAAGAGTTGGTTTTTAGCTGCACACAGAGATTAGAGATTGAATCCCAGCAGGTGTCCCGGTCAGACACAAACGCTGCCGAGAATACCGAGTGTTTTCTCTTATCCTAATTTCCACTACAACCCATTGCTGGCACACACAAATGGTAAATGAATGCAGACAAGAGTTTCGCTTATCCTAATTTAAACTACAAACCACTTCTGGTGCACACAAATGGTAAATGAATGCAGACAAGAGTTGGATTTTAGCTGGACACAGAGATTAGATATTAGAGGTTGAATCCAGCTGTGTACCGGTCAGACCCAAACAGAATACCGAATGTTTTGGCGTATCCTAATTTCCGCTACAACCCACTCCGGGCGCACACAAATGGTAAATAAATGAAGACAAGAGTTGTTTTTTAGCTGGACACAGAGATTAGATATTAGAGGTTGAATCCCAGCTGGTGTACCGGTCAGACCCAAACGTTGACGAGAATACCGAGTGTTTTCGCTTATCCTAATTTCCACTACAAACCACTTCTGGTGCAGACAAATGGTAAATGAATGCAGACAAGAGTTGGTTTTTAGCTGGACATCTCAGGAGTTGTACCGGTCAGACACAAACGCTGATGAAAATACCGAGTGTTTTGTCGTATCCTAATTTCCGCTACAACCGACTCCTGGTGCACACAAATGGTAAATGAATGCAGACAAGAGTTGGTTTTTAGCTGGACACAGAGATTAGATATTACATCCCAGCAGGTGTATCGGTCAGACACAAACGTTGATGAGAATACCGAGTGTTTTGGCGTATCCTAATTTCCGCTACAATCCACTCCTGGCGCACACAAATGGTAACTGAATGCAGACAAGAGTTGGTTTTTAGCTGTATACAGAGATTAGAGATTGGAGGTTAAATCCCAGCAGCTGTACCGGTTAGACACAAACGCTGACTAGAATACCGAGTGTTTTGGTGTATCCTACATTCCGCTACAACCCATTCCTGGCACACACAAATGGTAAATCAATGCAGACAAGAGTTGGTTTTTAGCTGGACACAGAGATTAGACGTTATATCCCAGCAGGTGTACCGGTCAGACAAAAACGCTGACTAGAATACAGAAAGTTTTGGCGTATTCTAATTTCCACTACAATCCACTCCTGGCGCACACAAATGGTAACTGAATGCAGACAAGAATTGGTTTTTAGCTGCACACAGAGAATAGAGATTAGAGGTTAAATCGCAGCAGGTGGACCGGTCAGACACAAACGCTGACGAGAATACCGAGTGTTTTGGCATATCCTAATTTCCGCTACAACCCACTCCTGGTGCACACAAATGGTAAATGAATGCAGACAAGAGTTGGTTTTTAGCTAAACACAGAGATTAGAGATTAAATCCCAGCAGGTGTCCCGGTCAGACACAAACGCTGAGGAGAATACCGAGTGTTTTGGCGTATCCTAATTTCCGCTACAACCCACTTCTGGCGCACACAAATGGTAAATGAATGCAGACAAGAGTTGTTTTTTAGCGGTACACAGAGATTACAGATTAGAGGTTAAATCCCAGCAGGTGTACCGGTCAGACCCAAACGTTGACGAGAATACCGAGTGTTTTCGCTTATCCTAATTTCCACTACAAACCACTTCTGGTGCACACAAATGGTAAATGAATGCAGACAAGAGTTGGTTTTTAGCTGGACACAGAGATTAGACATTACATCTCAGGAGGTGTATCGGTCAGACACAAACGCTGACTAGAATACCGAGTGTTTTGGTGTATCTTACATTCTGCTACAACCCATTCCTGGCACACACAAATGGTAAATGAATGCAGACAAGAGTTTGTTTTTAGCTGAACACAGAAATTAGAGGTTAAGGGTATGTGCACATCAGTCGGTTTGTGGGCTGGTTTTGCACGTTTTCCGTCGGCGGTTCCCGCTGAGTTTTATGTTAATTTATGTTAATCCTACCCACCGGTAGGATTAACATGCTAGTCAATGTAGTTTTAGAAACGCTGTGTACATTACAACGTTTTTCTTCCTGACGATTTTAGTTTATTCACCGGTTTCCGACCGGTTCTCAAAGATAGAGCAAGCGACTTCTTTTTAGCGTTTTTCCAGCGGGATCAGCTGAACAAGTGCAGCAAAGACCAGTCTGGAAATCGCTAAGGAAGACGCCGGGGAAATCACCAAGAACACGATGTGCGACCGCTAGTAAAGCGATCGCAAAACGTTAGCAAAACGCTAACAAAACCAGGGAGACTGGCGAGTGCAGAAACCTCAGTTTCTGCCAGTCTCCACCGGTTCCCGGTCGGTCTGCAAAGATGCAGAACCGACAGATGTGCACATACCCTAAATCCCAGCAGGTGGACCGGTCAGACACAAACGCTGACGAGAATACCGAGTGTTTTGGCGTATCCTAATTTCCGCTATAACCCACTCCTGGCGCACACAAATGGTAAAGGAATGCAGACAAGAGTTGGTTTTTAGCTGCACACAGAGATTAGAGATTGAATCCCAGCAGGTGTCCCGGTCAAACACAAACGCTGACGAGAATACCGAGTGTTTTCTCTTATCCTAATTTCCATTACAACCCATTCCTGGCACACACAAATGGTAAATGAATGCAGACAAGAGTTTCGCTTATCCTAATTTAAACTACAAACCACTTCTGGTGCACACAAATGGTAAATGAATGCAGACAAGAGTTGGATTTTAGCTGGACACAGAGATTAGATATTAGAGGTTGAATCCCAGCTGGTGTACCGGTCAGACCCAAACGAGAATACCGAATGTTTTGGCGTATCCTAATTTCCGCTACAACCCACTCCGGGCGCACACAAATGGTAAATAAATGAAGACAAGAGTTGTTTTTTAGCTGGACACAGAGATTAGATATTAGAGGTTGAATCCCAGCTGGTGTACCGGTCAGACCCAAACGTTGACGAGAATACCGAGTGTTTTCGCTTAATCCTAAATTTCCACTACAAACCACTTCTGGTGCAGACAAATGGTAAATGAATGCAGACAAGAGTTGGTTTTTAGCTGGACACACTTTCTCAGGAGTTGTACCGGTCAGACACAAACGCTGATGAAAATACCGAGTGTTTTGTCGTATCCTAATTTCCGCTACAACCGACTCCTGGTGCACACAAATGGTAAATGAATGCAGACAAGAGTTGGTTTTTAGCTGGACACAGAGATTAGATGTTACATCCCAGCAGGTGTATCGGTCAGACACAAACGTTGATGAGAATACCGAGTGTTTTGGCGTATCCTAATTTCCGCTACAATCCACTCCTGGCGCACACAAATGGTAACTGAATGCAGACAAGAGTTGGTTTTTAGCTGTATACAGAGATTAGAGATTGGAGGTTAAATCCCAGCAGCTGTACCGGTTAGACACAAACGCTGACTAGAATACCGAGTGTTTTGGTGTATCCTACATTCCGCTACAACCCATTCCTGGCACACACAAATGGTAAATCAATGCAGACAAGAGTTGGTTTTTAGCTGGACACAGAGATTAGACGTTATATCCCAGCAGGTGTACCGGTCAGACAAAAACGCTGACTAGAATACAGAAAGTTTTGGCGTATTCTAATTTCCACTACAACCACTCCTGGTGCACACAAATGGTAACTGAATGCAGACAAGAATTGGTTTTTAGCTGCACACAGAGAATAGAGATTAGAGGTTAAATCGCAGCAGGTGGACCGGTCAGACACAAACGCTGACGAGAATACCGAGTGTTTTGGGCTATCCTAATTTCCGCTACAACCCCACTCCTGGCACACAAATGGTAAATGAATGCAGACAAGAGTTGGTTTTTAGCTAAACACAGAGATTAGAGATTAAATCCCAGCAGGTGTCCCGGTCAGACACAAACGCTGAGGAGAATACCGAGTGTTTTGGCGTATCCTAATTTCCGCTACAACCCACTTCTGGCGCACACAAATGGTAAATGAATGCAGACAAGAGTTGTTTTTTAGCGGTAACAGAGATTACAGATTAGAGGTTAAATCCCAGCTGGTGTACCGGTCAGACCCAAACGTTGACGAGAATACCGAGTGTTTTCGCTTATCCTAATTTCCACTACAAACCACTTCTGGTGCACACAAATGGTAAATGAATGCAGACAAGAGTTGGTTTTTAGCTGGACACAGAGATTAGACATTACATCTCAGGAGGTGTATCGGTCAGACACAAACGCTGACTAGAATACCGAGTGTTTTGGTGTATCTTACATTCTGCTACAACCCATTCCTGGCACACACAAATGGTAAATGAATGCAGACAAGAGTTTGTTTTTAGCTGAACACAGAAATTAGAGGTTAAGGTATGTGCACATCAGTCGGTTTGTGGGCTGGTTTTGCACGTTTTCCGTCGGCGGTTCCCGCTGAGTTTTATGTTAATTTATGTTAATCCTACCCACCGGTAGGATTAACATGCTAGTCAATGTAGTTTTAGAAACGCTGTGTACATTACAACGTTTTTCTTCCTGACGATTTTAGTTTATTCACCGGTTTCCGACCGGTTCTCAAAGATAGAGCAAGCGACTTCTTTTTAGCGTTTTTCCAGCGGGATCAGCTGAACAAGTGCAGCAAAGACCAGTCTGGAAATCGCTAAGGAAGACGCCGGGGAAATCACCAAGAACACGATGTGCGACCGCTAGTAAAGCGATCGCAAAACGTTAGCAAAACGCTAACAAAACCAGGGAGACTGGCGAGTGCAGAAACCTCAGTTTCTGCCAGTCTCCACCGGTTCCCGGTCGGTCTGCAAAGATGCAGAACCGACAGATGTGCACATACCCTAAATCCCAGCAGGTGGACCGGTCAGACACAAACGCTGACGAGAATACCGAGTGTTTTGGCGTATCCTAATTTCCGCTATAACCCACTCCTGGCGCACACAAATGGTAAAGGAATGCAGACAAGAGTTGGTTTTTAGCTGCACACAGAGATTAGAGATTGAATCCCAGCAGGTGTCCCGGTCAAACACAAACGCTGACGAGAATACCGAGTGTTTTCTCTTATCCTAATTTCCATTACAACCCATTCCTGGCACACACAAATGGTAAATGAATGCAGACAAGAGTTTCGCTTATCCTAATTTAAACTACAAACCACTTCTGGTGCACACAAATGGTAAATGAATGCAGACAAGAGTTGGATTTTAGCTGGACACAGAGATTAGATATTAGAGGTTGAATCCCAGCTGGTGTACCGGTCAGACCCAAACGAGAATACCGAATGTTTTGGCGTATCCTAATTTCCGCTACAACCCACTCCGGGCGCACACAAATGGTAAATAAATGAAGACAAGAGTTGTTTTTTAGCTGGACACAGAGATTAGATATTAGAGGTTGAATCCCAGCTGGTGTACCGTCAGACCCAAACGTTGACGAGAATACCGAGTGTTTTCGCTTATCCTAATTCCACTACAAACCACTTCTGGTGCAGACAAATGGTAAATGAATGCAGACAAGAGTTGGTTTTTAGCTGGACACAGAGCTTAGACGTTACATCTCAGGAGTTGTACCGGTCAGACACAAACGCTGATGAAAATACCGAGTGTTTTGTCGTATCCTAATTTCCGCTACAACCGACTCCTGGTGCACACAAATGGTAAATGAATGCAGACAAGAGTTGGTTTTTAGCTGGACACAGAGATTAGATGTTACATCCCAGCAGGTGTATCGGTCAGACACAAACGTTGATGAGAATACCGAGTGTTTTGGCGTATCCTAATTTCCGCTACAATCCACTCCTGGCGCACACAAATGGTAACTGAATGCAGACAAGAGTTGGTTTTTAGCTGTATACAGAGATTAGAGATTGGAGGTTAAATCCCAGCAGCTGTACCGGTTAGACACAAACGCTGACTAGAATACCGAGTGTTTTGGTGTATCCTACATTCCGCTACAACCCATTCCTGGCAGACACAAATGGTAAATCAATGCAGACAAGAGTTGGTTTTTAGCTGGACACAGAGATTAGACGTTATATCCCAGCAGGTGTACCGGTCAGACAAAAACGCTGACTAGAATACAGAAAGTTTTGGCGTATTCTAATTTCCACTACAACCACTCCTGGTGCACACAAATGGTAACTGAATGCAGACAAGAATTGGTTTTTTAGCTGCACACAGAGAATAGAGATTAGAGGTTAAATCGCAGCAGGTGGACCGGTCAGACACAAACGCTGACGAGAATACCGAGTGTTTTGGCGTATCCTAATTTCCGCTACAACCCACTCCTGGCGCACACAAATGGCAAATGAATGCAGACAAGAGTTGGTTTTTAGCTAAACACAGAGATTAGAGATTAAATCCCAGCAGGTGTCCCGGTCAGACACAAACGCTGAGGAGAATACCGAGTGTTTTGGCGTATCCTAATTTCCGCTACAACCCACTTCTGGCGCACACAAATGGTAAATGAATGCAGACAAGAGTTGTTTTTTAGCGGTACACAGAGATTACAGATTAGAGGTTAAATCCAGCTGGTGTACCGGTCAGACCCAAACGTTGACGAGAATACCGAGTGTTTTCGCTTATCCTAATTTCCACTACAAACCACTTCTGGTGCACACAAATGGTAAATGAATGCAGACAAGAGTTGGTTTTTAGCTGGACACAGAGATTAGACATTACATCTCAGGAGGTGTATCGGTCAGACACAAACGCTGACTAGAATACCGAGTGTTTTGGTGTATCTTACATTCTGCTACAACCCATTCCTGGCACACACAAATGGTAAATGAATGCAGACAAGAGTTTGTTTTTAGCTGAACACAGAAATTAGAGGTTAAGGGTATGTGCACATCAGTCGGTTTGTGGGCTGGTTTTGCACGTTTTCCGTCGGCGGTTCCCGCTGAGTTTTATGTTAATTTATGTTAATCCTACCCACCGGTAGGATTAACATGCTAGTCAATGTAGTTTTAGAAACGCTGTGTACATTACAACGTTTTTCTCTTTCCCGACGATTTTAGTTTATTCACCGGTTTCCGACCGGTTCTCAAAGATAGAGCAAGCGACTTCTTTTTAGCGTTTTTCCAGCGGGTCCAGCTGAACAAGTGCAGCAAAGACCAGTCTGGAAATCGCTAAGGAAGACTCCGGGGAATCACCAAGAACACGATGTGCGACCGCTAGTAAAGCGATCGCAAAACGTTAGCAAAACGCTAACAAAACCAGGGAGACTGGCGAGTGCAGAAACCTCAGTTTCTGCCAGTCTCCACCGGTTCCCGGTCGGTCTGCAAAGATGCAGAACCGACAGATGTGCACATACCCTAAATCCCAGCAGGTGGACCGGTCAGACACAAACGCTGACGAGAATACCGAGTGTTTTGGCGTATCCTAATTTCCGCTACAACCCACTCCTGGTGCACACAAATGGTAAATGAATGCAGACAAGAGTTGGTTTTTAGCTAAACACAGAGATTAGAGATTAAATCCCAGCAGTGTCCCGGTCAGACACAAACGCTGACGAGAATACCGAGTGTTTTGCGTATCCTAATTTTCCGCTACAACCCACTCCTGGTGCACACAAATGGTAAATGAATGCAGACAAGAGTTGGTTTTTAGCTGGACACAGAGTTAGAGTTAAAATCCCAGGGTTGTACCGGTCAAAACCCAAAAGTTGGGAAAAAACCGAGTTTTTTCGTATCCTAATTTCCCTACAAAAACCACTTCCCTTTCACACAAAAGGGAAATGAATGCAGACAAAGTTGGTTTTTAGCTGGACACAGAATTAGATGTTACATCCCAGAGGTGTATCGGTCGACACAAAAGTTGATGAGAATACCGAGTGTTTTTGGGGTATCCAATTTCCGCTACAACCACTCCTGGCGCACCAAATGGGAACTGAATCAGACAAAGTTGGGTTTTTTGCTGTAACAGAGATTAGAGATTTGGGGGTTAAAACCCGCAGCTGTACCGGTTTAACACAAAAAGCTGAAGAAAACCGATGTTTTGGTGTATCCTAATTCCCCTACAACCCATTTCCTGGGACACAAAATGGTAAAAAAGCAACAAGAGTTGGTTTTTAGCTACACGAGATTAGAGTTTTAAACCCACAGGTGTACCGGTCAGACAAAAAAGCTGACTAGAAACGAAAGTTTTGGGTTTCTAATTTTCCCCAACCCACTTCCCCTGG
>JARQOC010000008.1:75723163-75832618 GCA_033576535.1 Allobates femoralis | reverse complement strand
TAAACTAGGGGCCCGCTTCCATGATTACCCACATATCCTGGCGCTGATGTGTATTAAAAGTGCTAGTGCTTCATATTGCTTATTTAAACATAAAGTGTTCCTGTGCTTGATTATAATTAATAGTAAACACTATAGTGCTATCTCATCTATATTGCTGGACCCTACCCTGGGAACAACTTATCCTTCCCATCCCAATGGGATCCTTGCCTTGATGAGCTCTGTTGCTACAAGGTCCCTAAGGTGCCTTGCATAGGCTTTAATTTGTATCCCAGGGATCTACGGGACCCACTTATATATCATTCTAAAGTGCCACTGTGCCATTATTATGGTGTTAAATTTGCACCAACCTTCCATTGGCGTGCATTACTCGGCCCTACCCTTTGAGTGCATTCCATGACTGGTGCTTGTTATTGTTCTGGAATCCATCGGTCATTCAGCTTTTCAAGCCTGACCGCGCACTACCTGGGGTTTATGGGCTCCATTTTGTGCAGCACCAATTTCCAGCCTCACAATTCCTATATCTAGTGCTTAAAAGTTACAAAGAAAATGTTAATATTAAACAGGTGTCCCATGGAGAAAGGACCCCCGACTCCCGTCATACTTGTTACAATTGACATAAAATTACTTTACTATTGTTGTTAAAGAATTCCTCCAGGCTTCCAATTTTTCCATTCTGTGAAAAAGACAAATAGACACATTTTAGTTGAACAATAAATTAATATAAAATTACAAACGTGTATCTAAAACCAGTGATGTTAAGAAATCTATACTGCTCATTAACGTTTGAGGGGTTGCTCCCAATAGTCTCGGATTTTATTAGGTGGCTACATTTAGCTTGTAATCGACATTTAAACCTCCGATTTTAATGTACCTAATCTCTTGATCCATCTAAGCTCTTTCTCCAATAGCAGCTTTTCTCTGTCTCCACCCCTTCTCAACTGTGGGACACTGTCAATTATTCTGCACTTGAGATCCCTTTCATTATGCTCTGCCTCCACAAAATGTTTAGGTATAGGCAGGTTTTGTTGTTTCTGTCGGATACTACATCTATGCAGATTCATCCGTACCTTAAACTCTAGGGTTGTTTCCCCTACGTAGAACAGTTTACAGGGGCACTCCAACAGGTACACCACATACTCTGAACTGCAAGTGTAAAAATCTTTTATCTTGTACCTTTTCCCTTTTACTTCAAAGGAGTTACCTTTTATCATGTGTGAGCAGTTAACGCAGCTCACACAAGGGTAACAGCCTGTCCTTTTTCTACCCGTTATCGTTGACTGGGTGCTTTTTTTCAAACTGCCTATATCTGAATGCACTAACTGGTCCTTTAAGGGACCTACCTTTCCTAAAAGAAAACAGGGGGGGATTTTTAAATTCCTCTATTTCTGGCAATCCCTGGCCAAGGATATTCCAATTTTTCTTTATTACTTTTGTTATCTCACTAGATTCTTCCCCATAGGTGGTTACTACTGGTATCCTCTTTTGTATACCTACATTTCTTTTATTAACTTGGTTCAAACTTTTCTCCCTTTGTTCTTTAAGTAACCCTATTGGGTATTCTCTATCCTGGAATTTTTGTAACAATTCATCTATGGTTTTCTCTCTTTCTATTCCGTTGCTCACTATTCGTCTCACCCTTTGGATTTGCCCATTGGGTATTGCTCTCTTCATTCCTGGGGGTGATGACTTTGATAGTGAAGCAACTTATTTTTATCAGTTTCTTTCACATGCAGAGAGGTTGTTAGGCTGGTACCTACATGCTTTACCGATACATCCAGGAACTGCAATTTATCTTTGACTGAACCATAGTGAACTTAATCGTGGTATCCACCGTATTGAGATACTCAAAAAACTCATGCAATTTCTCGGTGGTACCCCTCCAGAGGAGGAACACGTCATCAATATATCTCCACCATTCCACCACCCTCTCAAAATGGTGGGACACATAGACGTGCTCCTCCTCCAGAGTCGCCATGGTGACATTTGCGTATGAACACGCCATATGCGCGCCCATGGCTGTACCCCTCATTTGTTTATAAAACGTGTCTCCGAACATAAAATAATTCTGTCTTAGACAAATTTCTAATAACTGTAAAATCATATTTTTACTTTCTGAGGAGTAACTTGTGGTGTTAAGCTGCTGACTGACGGCCTTGAGACCTTTTTCATGCCGTATCGATGTGTATAACGAGGTCACATCAAAAGAGACCAAAACATCATCCTCCTGTACTTCTAAAGTTTTCAACTTTTCCAAAAATTCTGTTGTGTCACGTATATATGATTTTGCTGCCACAGCTAACGGACTCATGATCTTATCTAGGAATATGCCGATGTTGTTGAAAACCGAGTCTATGCCAGCCACTATCGGTCTCCCATGGGGGCTGTCTAATGACTTATGTATTTTAGAACTATATACAAGACAGGTGTCTTTGGATTCTTTATTAACAAATACTCCATTAGATTCTGATCTATGATGCCCCCCCTCCTTGCTTCCTCCAAAATCATTGTTATTTCTTTTCGGATTTCAAATTTTGGGTCTCTTTCCAATCTCATATATACCTCCTCGTCGCTTATCTGCCTTGTCACTTCCTCAAGATATTTTCGTTTATCCATGACGACGACCGCTCCGCCTTTATCGGATGGTTTTATTATGAGGTCGCCGTCATGGATTAATTCCTGTAGTGCTCCATGCTCCTTTTTGGTTATATTGTTTTTTTTTAAAGTTGTTCCCATATTTTGTCTAAGTCTTTCTATGTCCCTCTTCACTGCAGTTACAAATGCGTCTATTGCCGATACTGTGTCTGTAGGTGTGAAATTACTTTTTTTATATAATCTTACATCAGTCAAATTTATCTCACTTTCCCTTTTCGGTACTCTAGTTTGCTTCTTATTAAACCAGTGTTTGAGCTTGATACTCCTAAACATTCTATGCATGTCAACATCTACCGTATTTTTCGCTTTTTAAGACGCACTTTTGTTTCCCCCAAACTGTAGGGGGAAACGGGGGTGCGTCTTAAAAAGAGAATGTAAAAAAAAAAAAATTTAAAATTTAATAAAATTAACATTACCGGGCCGGGGGGTGCGGGTGCCAAGCGGGGGTGCCGGGGGCAGGTTCCGGAGGGTGAGGGGCACGGGTGTAGGACCGTAGGTGCGGGGGAACACCGGTGGCAGCGAGCGCTGGGCGCCGCCATGTTTTTTGTGGGCGGCTGCATTCAGTATGTGCAGCCGGCCGGTAGAGGTAGACACTGCAAATTGGCCGCGGGTCTCCTCTATGGGCGCGGCCATTTTGTTGAAGTCTATGTTGCCGGCTGCATATAGTGAATGCAGCCGCCCACAAACAAACATGGCGGTGCCCAGCACTCGCTGCTGCCGGTATATCTGTACAGCTCCGGTCCTACACCTGTGCCCCTCACCCTCCGGAACCTGCCACCATCGGTAAGGCAATATACAGGGGATGGGGGGACATAACAGGATGAGGGCAAATATACAGGATGGGGGCATATACACAGCCCTGGGGGAACATGTGCCAGCCCTGGGGGAACGTGTGCCAGCCCTGGGGGAACATGTGCCAGCCCTGGGGGAACGTGTGCCAGCCCTGGGGGAACGTGTGCCAGCCCTGGGGGAACGTGTGCCAGCCCTGGGGGAACTTGTGCCAACCCTGGGGGAACGTGTGCCAGCCCTGGGGGGCATGTGTCAGCCCTGGGGGACTTGTGCCAGCCCTGGGGGGCATGTGCCTGCCCTGGGGGGGGTGTGCCAGCGCTGAGGGGCATGTGTCAGCCCTGGGGGACTTGTGCCAGCCCTGGGGGGCAGGTGCCTGCCCTGGGGGGCATGTGCCAGCGCTGGGGGGCATGTGCCAGCCCTGGGGGGCATGTGTCAGCCCTGGGGGACTTGTGCCAGCCCTGGGGGGCAGGTGCCTGCCCTGGGGGGCATGTGCCAGCGCTGGGGGGCATGTGCCAGCCCTGGGGGGCATGTGCCAGCACTGGAGGGCATGTGCCAGCCCTGGGGGACGTGTGCCAGCCCTGGGAGGCATGTGGCAGCCCTGGGGGATGTGTGCTAGCCCTGGGGGGGGTGTGCCAACCCTGGGGGGGTGTACCATCACTTGGGGACGTGTGCCAGCTGTAACCAGAATAAGGGGGCCATATGTAGGATGTGGGGCTATATCCAAGGACGAGGGACCATGTACCAGGAAGAGGGGGCTATGAGGGACATATACCCTATATGATTTGTAAGACGGACATTGACATTATAAGACGGACCCCATTTAACATTAAAAATTATTTTTTCCTCTTTTCCTTCACCAAATTTGGGGGTGCGTCTTATAATCAGGTGCGTCTTATAAAGCGAAAAATACGGTAAGTTAAACCAATCAACATGTGTTGTTACATTGAAGCTTAAACCCCTGTTAAGTATACTAAGTTGGTTGTCGGTCAGTTCTTTGCCAGAAATATTTACCACTAGTTCTGGTTTTTTCTTGTGTTCCGTTGGTATTTCGGTTTTTCTTTCTTTTTTTTGGCTCCTGTAATAGTGCCGTCCTCCTCTTCTTCTTCGTGCAGCTTGTCCTGGTCTAAATGGGTTAGAATCAGATTTATTTGTAATAGGTCTTACATATTTATCATACAGTCTTTTCCTTTTAGTATAACGTTTCTTTTGCCACTTCTCCTTCTGCCAGTTGTACACCTGTCCTGCTGTGTAATCCTCTGCATCTCGAGCCCACTTTTGCCTTTTAATCTCTTCCACCTCTTTTCTAGTCTTCTCAACCTTTGTTTTTATCTGCTCCTTAAATTTTATAAAATTCTCTTCCTTCATCAAGGCTTTTATTTGTGTCTCCATTTCTCTGTTCTCGCACCCGACTTTCTGAATCTCTTCCTGCAAATATTCTAAGTTCAACAACATCACATCCACTGCATACTTGTTTGAAAGCATTGCAAACTTCTGGCAAAATGTGGTGTCTCCTTCAAACAAAGTGGGGCGTATACTGGATCTTAGACCCCTCGGGATCCTTTTAGCCTTATAGTACTGTCCAAACATTAACTGGTGTAATTCCAAAGACATAGGTTTTTTACAGCTATTTTCATATTTCCTTTTTAGATTATTAATAGATGGAACGCTTAGAAAATCCACTTCTCCCTCCAATCCTCTTAAAATCCTCTCCTCATCTTCCACAGTATAGATTAGTGTACCTGTGTCCATCATGTCTGATGCTGCACCTTGCTTGTCTCCAGTAGGGTAATACGTACTATATAGAAAATAGGAGCAGCAAGGATTGCTGGATATCCTGGGTGCAGAGCGACCTCCACAGTCCTCAATGTGTCTCAGTATACATACAAAATGTCGCAGCACTCCTTTGGCGATGCTTATAGATGTTTTTATTCCAGCTTGCAAGGGTACAATGGCAACGTTTCAGGCCCCCACGCCCTTATTCCTGCAACCACTGGCCGTCTCTACTTCCTTTTTATGCATCCATGTTTACAGTACATCAATTATTTCATACATATAATTCATTCCAACTTCTCTATTCTAATACACCAAAATCGCTGTGCTTTTCCTTATATGTGCTCCATATCTCTATCTGTGCTTCATTAGCTGTGTTATATTTCTTACAAAGAACCTTATAAATTGGAAGCCTTTCAGTTATATTTTACCACATTCATAAATCATGTTGTTATGACAATAGCAGGTAACATACTGTTTACTTATAATCCACCTGTATGACGCTGCCGGGAGCCCTCCTCCATACTGCATCCATTTTTGTATGCCTCGTGTTCTCAGCGTCCCGGAAGTGGCAAGGCCGCCCACAGCTCTGTGGGTAATCGCGCACTGCGCATGCGCCGGCCCGTTTCCATGTATTCCAATGTAGAAGGTACTTTTCATTCATCCGCGCCATTTTAACTACTGGCGCTATTGCCCTCACATCTCTTATACTTTAAACTAGGGGCCCGCTTCCATGATTACCCACATATCCTGGCGCTGATGTGTATTAAAAGTGCTAGTGCTTCATATTGCTTAGTTAAACATAAAGTGTTCCTGTGCTTGATTATAGTTAATAATAAACACTATAGTGCTATCTCATCTATATTGCTGGACCCTACCCTGGGAACAACTTATCCTTCCCATCCCAATGGGATCCTTGCCTTGATGAGCTCTGTTGGCTACAAGGTCCCTAAGGTGCCTTGCATAGGCTTTAATTTGTATCCCAGGGATCTACGGACCCACTTATATATCATTCTAAAGTGCCACTGTGCCATTATTATGGTGTTAAATTTGCACCAACCTTCCATTGGCGTGCATTACTCGGCCCTACCCTTTGAGTGCATTCCATGACTGGTGCTTGTTATTGTTCTGGAATCCATCGGTCATTCAGCTTTTCAAGCCTGACCGCGCACTACCTGGGGTTTATGGGCTCCATTTTGTGCAGCACCAATTTCCAGCCTCACAATTCCTAAAATTACAATTCCTATCTCTAGTGCTTAAAAGTTACAAAGAAAATTTAAATATTAAACAGGTGTCCCATGGAGTAAGGACCCCCGACTCCCGTCATACTTCTTACAATTGACATAAAATTACTTTACTATTGTTGTTAAAGAATTCCTCCAGGCTTCCAATTTTTCCAGCGTCATACAGGTGGATAATAAGTAAACAGTACGTTACCTGCTATTGTCATAACAACATGATTTATGAATGTGGTAAAATATAACTGAAAGGCTTCCAATTTATAAGGTTCTTTGTAAGAAATATAACACAGCTAATGAAGCACAGATAGAGATATGGAGCACATATAAGGAAAAGCACAGCAATTTTGGTGTATTAGAATAGAGAAGTTGGAATGAATTATATGTATGAAATAATTGATGTACTGTAAACATGGATGCATAAAAAGGAAGTAGAGACGGCCAGTGGTTGCAGGAATAAGGGCGTGGGGGCCTGAAACGTTGCCATTGTACCCTTGCAAGCTGGAATAAAAACATCTATAAGCATCGCCAAAGGAGTGCTGCGACATTTTGTATGTATACTGAGACACATTGAGGACTGTGGAGGTCGCTCTGCACCCAGGATATCCAGCAATCCTTGCTGCTCCTATTTTCTATATAGTACGTATTACCCTACTGGAGACAAGCAAGGTGCAGTATCAGACATGATGGACACAGGTACACTAATCTATACTGTGGAAGATGAGGAGAGGATTTTAAGAGGATTGGAGGGAGAAGTGGATTTTCTAAGCGTTCCATCTATTAACCCCTTAACGACATAGGACGTTGTGCAACGTCCTGTGTTTCTGCCCGTTCCCGACACAGGACGTTGCACAACGTCCTGGCAGATTTGAGCTGCTGCAGCTCCTGTGAGTGGGATCGCTCAGGTGTCACAGACGCTGCTGCTCTGTGACAACCTGCAGATGACCCCACAGGGGGTGGATTAACCCCCCCGTGCCCAGGACCCCTCCGATCGGCAGTTTAAAAGTGAAACTGCCGATCGGAGGGAATCACAGGGATTCACCCCTCCAGATCTGATTGAAGCTCTCCAATCAGATCTGGAGGGGCAGATCGGCAAGTGCCCACCCCTCCACAGCCCCCTCCAGCACCAGGACCTACAGTGGCCCCCCCAGAACCGCCCGCCCCCCTCTATTGTTATGTATATGCCGGCGGGCTGCAGCCGCGGCTGCGCCCGCCGAGCACAGTGCCTGGTCCCCTCCTACGGCCCCCCCCTAGGCAGCCCCCCCCCTAGGCAGCCCCCCTCCAGGCAGCCCCCACCCCTCACCTCCTGTGGCGGGCTGCACACATCGGTGCACCCGCCGCTGCGTCCGGCTGTGCAGCTCCTCGGCCGGCCGGTCGGTGGCCCCGCCTCCTCTCCCCGCCTCCTCTCCCGGCCTCCTCCTGCTGATCGGTCTATCGAGAGGGAGGTAAGTATGTATGTTTGTATGTATGTATGTATCTATGTATCTATGTATGCATGTATGTATGTATGTATGTATGCATGTATCTATGTATGTATGTATCTATGTATCTATGTATGTATGTATGCATGCATGTATGTATGTATGTATGTATGCATGTATCTATGTATCTATGTATCTATGTATCTATGTATGTATGTATGCATGTATGTATGTATGCATGTATCTATGTATGTATGTATCTATGTATGTTTGTATGTATGTATGTATCTATGTATCTATGTATGTATGTATGCATGTATGTATGTATCTAGGTATGTATGTATGTATCTATGTATGTATGCATGCATGTATGTATGCATGTATGTATGCATGTATCTATGTATGTATGTATGCATGTATGTATGTATCTATGTATGTATGTATGCATGTATGCATGTATCTATGTATGTATGAATGAATTGATGGATGGATGATGGATGGATGGGTGAATGGATAGATGGATGGGGGGTGCATGCGTGTGTGCGTGCGTGGACGTGAGCGTACATGAGCGTGCGTGGACGCGTGCGTGTGTGGACGTGTGCATAGATGGATGTGTGCGTGGATGTGCGTGCGTGGATGTCAGCATGCGTGCGTGGATGTCAGCATGCGTGCGTGGATGTGTGCTTGCGTGGGTGTGCGTGCGTGGATGTGTGTGTGGATGCGCGTGGATGTGGATGTGCGTGTGTGGATGTGCGTGCGTGGATGTGTGCGTGCATGGATGTGCGTGCGTGGATGTGTGTGTGGATGTGCGTGGATGTGGATGTGCGTGCGTGCGTGGATGTCCGCGTGCATGCGTGGATGTGGATGTGCGTGGTTGTGTGCGTGCGTGGATGATGGGTGCATAGGTGGATGGATGGGTGCAACAAGGGATCAAGTGTCCTCTTGTTGTAGTCTCTGGGATCATAGTCATGGTGCACTGTATGACAGATCATTGTCATACAGTGCACCATAACTCTGACCCCAGAGGCTGTAGGAAGAGGACACTTGATCCCTTGCTGCAGTCTC
Source organism: Allobates femoralis (assembly GCA_033576535.1). Lineage (NCBI taxonomy): Eukaryota > Metazoa > Chordata > Amphibia > Anura > Aromobatidae > Allobates > Allobates femoralis. The sequence continues at coordinate 75,823,683 of JARQOC010000008.1, read as the reverse complement.
TGGATTGAGCAGAGGCGATCGAGCGTCCTGGGACCTTCGTTGTGGACTACGTCGGAGGCGATCGAGCGTCGTGGGACCTTCGTTGTGGACTACGTCGGATCTTTATAATAAAGATGGAGTCCGAATTTTGTTTGTGTTTTTTTTTCAAATAAAAAGATTTTTCTCTGTGTGTATTTTCTGACTATTTACCAGAGATTCCTAATGGCGGGTCTAACATTGGCCCTATATTATGAATCTCGGGCTTAGTGCCAGCTGCCAATAAAAAGCTGGCATTAACCCCTTTATTACCCAGTTTGCCACCGGCACCAGGGCAACTGGAAGAGTCTGGGTACAGCGCCAGAAAATGGCGCTTCAATGAATGCGCCATTTTCTGGAGCGGCTGCTGGCTGCAATTCGCAGCCTGGGGGGCCCAGAACGCTTGGGCCTCTCCATGCTGCGGATTCCAGCTGCCTAGTTGTACCTGGCTGGACCAAAAATATGGCGGAGCCCCACGTAATTTTTTTTTCTAGAATTAGTTCTAGAAAAAAAAAAAAAGGCTTTGCTGTATTTTTGGAAGCCAGCCAGGTACAACGAGGCAGCTGGGGGTTGGTGGCAATCCGTAGCTGCCAAGTTGTACCTGGCTGGACCAAAAATGTGGTGGAGCCCCACGCCATTTTTTTTCTAGAATTTAGTCCTAGAAAAAAAATAAAAATGGGCTTCGCTGTATTTTTGGTTGCCAGCCAGGTACAATGAGGCAGCTGGGGGTTGCTGGCAGTCCGTAGCTGCCAAGTTGTACCTGGCTGGACCAAAAATATGGCGGAGCCTCACGCCATTTTTTTTCTAGAATTAGTCCTAGAAAAAAAATAAAAATGGGCTTCGCTATATTTAGATGCATAGTGAACACTTTGAACCCCCAGGTGCTTCACAAATTGATCCGAAAAAAGAAAATTTGTGTGAAAAAAAGTACTTTTTCCTTATTACGGATCAATTTGTGAAGCACGTGGGGGTTGAAAGTGCTCACTATGCATCTAGATGCATTCCTTGGGGGGTCTAGTTTCCAAAATGAGGTCACTTGTGGGGGAGCTCCAATGTTTAGGCACACATTGGCTCTCCATATGCGACATGGTGTCCGCTAATAATTCCAATTGTTAGCGGACACCATGTCGCGTATGGAGAGCCCCTGTGTGCCTAAACATTGGAGCTCCCCCACAAGTGACCCCATTTTGGAAGCTAGACCCCCCAAGGAACATATCTAGATGCATAGTGAGCACTTTGAACCCCCAGGTGCTTCACAAATTGATCCGTAAAAATTAAAAAAGAAAATTTGTGTGAAAAGAAAAGTACTTTTTCCTTCTTACGGATCAATTTGTGAAGCCCATGGGGGTTCAAAGTGCTCACTATGCATCTAGATGCATTCCTTGGGGGGTCTAGTTTCCAAAATGAGGTCAATTGTGGGGGAGCTCCAATGTTTAGGCACACATGGGCTCTCCATATGCGACATGGTGTCCGCTAATAATTCCAATTGTTAGCGGACACCATGTCGCGTATGGAAAGCCCCTGTGTGCCTAAACATTGGAGCTCCCCCACAAGTGACCCCATTTTGGAAACTAGAGCCCCCAGGGAACATATCTAGATGGGTTGTGAACATTTTGAACCCCAGGTGCTTCACAAATTCATCTGTAAAATTGAATAAGTACTTTTTTTTCCACAAAAAATTTCTATTTTCATTCCTACAGATTATGTTGTGAAGCACCAGGGTGTTCAAAATGCTCACCACCCATCTAGATAAGATCCCTGGGGGGTCAAGTTTCCAAAATGGGGTCATTTGTGGGGGAGCTCCAATGTTTAGGCACACAGGGGCTCTCCAAACGCAACATGGTGTCCGCTAACAATTTGACTGAAAAATCAGCTCAAATTGTTAGCGGACACCATGTCGCGTTTGGAGAGCCCCTGTGTGCCTATACATTGGAGCTCCCCCACAAGTGACCCCATTTTGGAAACTAGACCCCCCAGGGAACATATCTAGATGGGTGGCGAGCATTTTGAACCCCCTGGTGCGTCATAAATTAATCCGTAAAAATTAAAAAGTACTTTTTTTTCCATAAAAATTTTCTTTTTTCATTTTTACAGATTAATTTGTGAAGCACTGGGGTGTTCAAAATGCTCACCACCCATCTACATATGTTCCCTGGGGTGTCTAGTTTCCAAAATGGGGTCACTTGTGGGGGAGCTCCAATGTTTAGGCACACAGGGGCTCTCCAAACGCAACATGGTGTCCGCTAACAATTTGACTGAAAAATCAGCTCAAATTGTTAGCGGACACCATGTCGCGTTTGGAGAGCCCCTGTGTGCCTATACATTAGAGCTCCCCCACAAGTGACCCCATTTTGGAAACTAGACCCCCCAGGGAACATATCTAGATGGGTGGTGAGCATTTTGAACCCCCTGGTGCGTCATAAATTAATCCGTAAAAATTAAAAAGTACTTTTTTTTCCATAAAAATTTTCTTTTTTCATTTTTACAGATTAATTTGTGAAGCACTGGGGTGTTCAAAATGCTCACCACCCATCTAGATATGTTCCCTGGGGTGTCTAGTTTCCAAAATGGGGTCACTTGTGGGGGAGCTCTAATGTTTAGGCACACAGGGGCTCTCAAAACGCAACATGGTGTCCGCTAACAATTTGACTGAAAAATCAGCTCAAATTTTTAGCGACACCATGTTGCATTTGGAGAGCCCCTGTGTGCCTACACATTGGAGCTCCCCCACAAGTGACCCCATTTTGGAAACTAGTCCCCCCATATCTAGATGGGTGGTGAGCTTTTTGAACCCCCACGTGCTTCACAAATTAATCTGTAAAAATGAAAAAGTACTTTTTTTTCCACACAAATTTTCTTTTAGCCTAAATTTTTTCATTTTCACATGGGAAACAGGATAAAATGGATCCTAAAATTTGTTGGGCAATTTCTCCTGAGTACAGCGATACCTCATATGTGGTCATAAACCACTGTTTGGGCGCACGGCAGGGCTCAGAAGAGAAGGAGCGCCATTTGACTTTTTGAATGGAAAATTAGCTCCAAAAGTCAAATGGCGCTCCTTCCCTTCTGAGCCCTGCCGTGCGCCCAAACAGTGGTTTATGACCACATATGAGGTATCGCTGTACTCAGGAGAAATTGCCCAACAATTTTTAGGATCCATTTTATCCTGTTGCCCATGTGAAAATGAAAGAATTGAGGCTAAAAGAACATTTTTATTAGAAAAATTAAAATGACCATTTTTTCTTTCCACTTTGCTTTAGTTCCCGTGAAGCACCTGAAGGGTTAATAATCTTCTTGAATGTAGTTTTGAGTAGCTTGAGGGGTGCAGTTTTTGGAATGGTGTCACTTTTGGGTGTTTTCTGTCATGTACACCCCTCAAAGGGACTTCAAATGTGATGTGGTCAAAAAAAAAATGGTTTTGTAAATTTTGCTGGAAAAATGACAAATTGCTTATGAACTTTGAACCCTTATAACGTCCGAACAAAATTTTTTTTTTTTTCCAAAATTGTGCTGATGTAAAGTAGACATGTGGGAAATGTTATTTATTAACTATATTGTGTCACATACCTCTCTGGTTTAGCAGAATAAAAATTCATAATTTGAAAATTGCAAAATTTTCAAAATTTTTGCCATATTTTTGATTTTTTCACAAATAATCGCAAAAATTATCGACCTAAATTTAATACTAACATGAAGCCCAATATGTCACGAAAAAACAATCTCAGAATCGCTAGGATCCGTTGAAGCGTTCCAGAGATATTACCTCATAAAGGGACACTGGTCAGAATTGACAAAAATGGCCTGGTCATTAAGGTCAAAATAGGCCCGGGGGTGAAGGGGTTAATAATCTAAAAAGGAAATATGAAAATAGCTGTAAAAAACTTACCGTATATACTCGAGTATAAGCCGAGTTTTTCAGCACAATCTTTGTGCAGAAAAATGCCTCCTCGGCTTATACTCGAGTCAGTGTTGAGGGCCAGTGAGGTGGGGGCAGTGACAAGGTGCTGGGGGAAGCTACAGAGAGAGCAGTTACGCCCGCCCGCGCCGGTATGCTTATTATGTCTTACCGGCGCAGTATGGTGCTTATATTTCATTACTTTCGGCCCCCGCTCCGCTGTCACTTCCTGGCCGTCAGTTCCGCTGTCTCCACACTGTAGAACGTATAGAAGATGGTCCCCGCTCCGCCCCCTCACTTCCTCTTCTTGCGGTCCACAGTGTGTAACACACACAGACATAGAAGAGAGGGAGACACATTACAGCCATGCTGAACATCAGTGGTCGCAGAGCGGAGAGGGAGGAAAAGCCTGTGTACACAGACTGCAATCTGCCTGGGGAGTAATGCTGGAAAGTAAGTGAGTCGGCTGTCTGCTCTAACTTCCTGCTTACACTCACACAGCACAGAGAAAAGAGCGGTAAATCAGGATCTCATTACAGCACTGAGCAGCATGAACGAGCCAGGCATTGTACCCACCTTCCTAGGCAATTAACAAAACAGGAGAGAGGTGCCAGGGTGCAGCACCAGTCTGGGTATGTACAGCTGGGTATCTTATGTGGCACTAGCTGCTTTTCTGCTGTTCTTAATGTCTTTGCTGTATGTGGGTGGAGGAGGGGCTGCTGGGTCACACATCAACTTTCCTTTCTTTACTTTGCACAATTTGCATTCATTTGTATTAATAATGGCATGTAATTAATGAGACAGCAGCCAGTAAACCTCCATGGACGCACCTTACATTACCCTGGGTGGGAACTGAAGAGGCACCAGTCTTATTAGTGTGACTGGCATGATGGCAGATAATGGGCATGGAAGGTTAGCTCATCAGTGTTGGTCAGAGTGACTTAACTATTTGTGTCAGGGAGGGTCTCCTTAATAACTGGGCATCCATGATAATGGCAGGCAAATGTGACAGGAAGAGTCTTTTACTGTATTTCACTGGAATAGCTACAAAGTGTGTATGTCATACACATAGATATATATACCTCTGGGGCTGGTGCTGTATATACCACTGGGGCTGCTGCTGTATATACCACTGGGGCTGCTGCTGTATATACCACTGGGGCTGCTGCTGTATATACCTCTGGGGCTGCTGCTGTATACACCACTGGGGCTGCTGCTGTATATACCACTGGGGCTGCTGCTGTATATACCTCTGGGGCTGCTGCTGTATATACCACTGGGGCTGCTGCTATATATACCTCTGGGGCTGCTGCTGTATATACCTCTGGGGCTGCTGCTGTAACACTGCTGGGGCCTGTATATACCACTGGGGCTGCTGCTGTATATACCTCTGGGGCTGCTGCTGTAACACTGCTGGGGCCTGTATACACCACTGGGGCTGCTGCTGTATACACCACTGGGGCTGCTGCTGAATATACCACTGGGGCTGCTGCTGTATATACCACTGGGGCTGCTGCTGTATATACCTCTGGGGCTGCTGCTGTAACACTGCTGGGGCCTGTATATACCACTCGGGGGGCTGCTGTATACCACACTGCTAGGGGCTGTATACCTGTGCTGGGGTCCACCCTCGGCTTATACACGAGTCAATAGGTTTTCCCAGGTTTTGGGGGCAAAATTAGGGGGGTCGGCTTATACACGGGTCGGCCTATACACGAGTATATACGGTATGTCTTTGGAATTACACCAGTTAATGTTGGGACAGTACTATAAGGCTAAAAGGATCCCGAGGGGTCTAAGATCCAGTATACGCCCCACTTTGTTTGAAGGAGACACCACATTTTGCCAGAAGTTTGCAATGCTTTCAAACAAGTATGCAATGGATGTGATGTTGTTGAACTTAGAATATTTGCAGGAAGAGATTCAGAAAGTCGGGTGCGAGAACAGAGAAATGGAGACACAAATAAAAGCCTTGATGAAGGAAGAGGATTTTATAAAATTTAAGGAGCAGATAAAAACAAAGGTTGAGAAGACTAGAAAAGAGGTGGAAGAGACTAAAAGGCAAAAGTGGGCTCGAGATGCAGAGGATTACACAGCAGGACAGGTGTACAACTGGCAGAAGGAGAAGTGGCAAAAGAAACGTTATACTAAAAGGAAAAGACTGTATGATAAATATGTAAGACCTGTTACAAATAAAACTGATTCTAACCCATTTAGACCAGGACAAGCTGCACGAAGAAGAAGAGGAGGACGGCACTATTACAGGAGCCAAAAAAAAGAAAGAAAAACCGAAATACCAACGAAACACAAGAAAAAACCAGAACTAGTGGTAAATATTTCTGGCAAAGAACTGACCGACAACCAACTTAGTATACTTAACAGGGGTTTAAGCTTCTATGTAACAACACATGTTGATTGGTTTAACTTAGATGTTGACATGCATAGATTGTTTAGGAGTATCAAGCTCAAACACTGGTTTAATAAGAAGGAAACTAGAGTACCGAAAAGGGAAAGCGAGATAAATTTGACTGATGTAAGATTATATAAAAAAAGTAATTTCACACCTACAGATACAGTACCGGCAATAGACGCATTTGTAACTGCAATGAAGAGGGACATAGAAAGACTTAGACAAAATATGGGAACAACTTTAAAAAAAAACAATATAACCAAAGAGGAGCATGGAGCACTACAGGAATTAATCCATGACGGATACCTCATAATAAAACCATCCGATAAAGGCGGAGCGGTCGTCGTCATGGATAAACGAAAATATCTTGAGGAAGTGACAAGGCAGATAAGCGACGAGGAGGTATATATGAGATTGGAAAGAGACCCAAAATTTGAAATCCGAAAAGAAATAACCATGATTTTGGAGGAAGCAAGGAGGGGGGCATCATAGATCAGAATCTAATGGAGTATTTGTTAATAAAGAATCCAAAGACACCTGTCTTGTATATAGTTCCTAAAATACATAAGTCATTAGACAGCCCCCCTGGGAGACCGATAGTGGCTGGCATAGACTCGGTTTTCAACAACATCGGCATATTCCTAGATAAGATCATGAGTCCGTTAGCTGTGGCAGCAAAATCATATATACGTGACACAACAGAATTTTTGGAAAAGTTGAAAACTTTAGAAGTACAGGAGGATGATGTTTTGGTCTCTTTTGATGTGACCTCGTTATACACATCGATACGGCATGAAAAAGGTCTCAAGGCCGTCAGTCAGCAGCTTAACACCACAAGTTACTCCTCAGAAAGTAAAAATATGATTTTACAGTTATTAGAAATTTGTCTAAGACAGAATTATTTTATGTTCGGAGACACGTTTTATAAACAAATGAGGGGTACAGCCATGGGTGTGCATATGGCGTGTTCATACGCAAATGTCACCATGGCGACTCTGGAGGAGGAGCACGTCTATGTGTCCCACCATTTTGAGAGGGTGGTGGAATGGTGGAGATATATTGATGACGTGTTCCTCCTCTGGAGGGGTACCACCGAGAAATTGCATGAGTTTTTTGAGTATCTCAATACGGTGGATACCACGATTAAGTTCACTATGGTTCAGTCAAAAGATAAATTGCAGTTCCTGGATGTATCGGTAAAGCATGTAGGTACCAGCCTAACAACCTCTCTGCATGTGAAAGAAACTGATAAAAATAAGTTGCTTCACTATCAAAGTCATCACCCCCCAGGAATGAAGAGAGCAATACCCAATGGGCAAATCCAAAGGGTGAGACGAATAGTGAGCAACGGAATAGAAAGAGAGAAAACCATAGATGAATTGTTACAAAAATTCCAGGATAGAGAATACCCAATAGGGTTACTTAAAGAACAAAGGGAGAAAAGTTTGAACCAAGTTAATAAAAGAAATGTAGGTATACAAAAGAGGATACCGGTAGTAACCACCTATGGGGAAGAATCTAGTGAGATAACAAAAGTAATAAAGAAAAATTGGAAGATCCTTGGCCAGGGATTGCCAGAAATAGAGGAATTTAAAAATCCCCCCCCTGTTTTCTTTTAGGAAATGTAGGTCCCTTAAGGACCAGTTAGTGCATTCAGATATAGGCAGTTTGAAAAAAAGCACCCAGTCAACGATAAATGGTAGAAAAAGGACAGGCTGTTACCCTTGTGTGAGCTGCGTTAACTGCTCACACATGATAAAAGGTAACTCCTTTGAAGTAAAAGGGAAAAGGTACAAGATAAAAGATTTTTACACTTGCAGTTCAGAGTATGTGGTGTACCTGTTGGAGTGCCCCTGTAAACTGTTCTACGTAGGGGAAACAACCCTAGAGTTTAAGGTACGGATGAATCTGCATAGATGTAGTATCCGACAGAAACAACAAAACCTGCCTATACCTAAACATTTTGTGGAGGCAGAGCAAAACGAAAGGGATCTCAAGTGCAGAATAATTGACAATGTCCCACAGTTGAGAAGGGGTGGAGACAGAGAAAAGCTGCTATTGGAGAAAGAGCTTAGATGGATCAAGGGATTAGGTACATTAAAACCGGGAGGTTTAAATGTCGATTACAAGCTAAATGTAGCCACCTAATAAAATCCGAGACTATTGGGATCAACCCCTCAAACGTTAATGAGCCGTATAGATTTCTTAACATCACTGGTTTTAGATACACGTTTGTAATTTTATATTAATTTATTGTTCAACTAAAATGTGTCTATTTGTCTTTTTCACAGAATGGAAAAATTGGAAGCCTGGAGGAATTCTTTAACAACAATAGTAAAGTAATTTTATGTCAATTGTAAGAAGTATGACGGGAGTCGGGGGTCCTTACTCCATGGGACACCTGTTTAATATTTAAATTTTCTTTGTAACTTTTAAGCACTAGAGATAGGAATTGTGAGGCTGGAAATTGGTGCTGCACAAAATGGAGCCCATAAACCCCAGGTAGTGCGCGGTCAGGCTTGAAAAGCTGAATGACCGATGGATTCCAGAACAATAACAAGCACCAGTCATGGAATGCACTCAAAGGGTAGGGCCGAGTAATGCACGCCAATGGAAGGTTGGTGCAAATTTAACACCATAATAATGGCACAGTGGCACTTTAGAATGATATATAAGTGGGTCCGTAGATCCCTGGGATACAAATTAAAGCCTATGCAAGGCACCTTAGGGACCTTGTAGCCAACAGAGCTCATCAAGGCAAGAATCCCATTGGAATGGGAAGGATAAGTTGTTCCCAGGGTAGGGTCCAGCAATATAGATGAGATAGCACTATAGTGTTTACTATTAATTATAATCAAGCACAGGAACACTTTATGTTTAAATAAGCAATATGAAGCACTAGCACTTTTAATACACATCAGCGCCAGGATATGTGGGTAATCATGGAAGCGGGCCCCTAGTTTAAAGTATAAGAGATGTGAGGGCAATAGCGCCAGTAGTTAAAATGGCGCGGATGAATGAAAAGTACCTTCTACATTGGAATACATAGAAACGGGCCGGCGCATGCGCAGTGCACGATTACCCACAGAGCTATGGGCGGCCTTGCCGCTTCCGGGACGCTGAGAACACGAGGCATACAATAATGGATGCAGTATGGAGGAGGGCTCCCGGCAGCCTCATACAGGTGGATAATAAGTAAACAGTATGTTACCTGCTATTGTCATAACAACATGATTTATGAATGTGGTAAAATATAACTGAAAGGCTTCCAATTTATAAGGTTCTTTGTAAGAAATATAACACAGCTAATGAAGCACAGATAGAGATATGGAGCACATATAAGGAAAAGCACAGCGAATTTGGTGTATTAGAATAGAGAAGTTGGAATGAATTATATGTATGAAATAATTGATGTACTGTAAACATGGATGCATAAAAAGGAAGTAGAGACGGCCAGTGGTTGCAGGAATAAGGGCGTGGGGGCCTGAAACGTTGCCATTGTACCCTTGCAAGCTGGAATAAAAACATCTATAAGCATCGCCAAAGGAGTGCTACGACATTTTGTATGTATACTGAGACACATTGAGGACTGTGGAGGTCGCTCTGCACCCAGGATATCCAGCAATCCTTGCTGCTCCTATTTTCTATATAGTATCTATCTATCTATCACTATCTATTTATCTATCTATCTATCTCTATCTATTTATCTAGCTATCTCTATCTATTTATCTATCTCTATCTATTTATCTATCTCAATCTATCTATCTATCTCTATCTATTTATCTATCTATCTCTATCTATCTATCTATCTATCTCTATCTATTTATCTATCTATCTATCTTTCTCAATCTATCTATCTATATCTATATCTATCTATCTATATCTATCTATCTCTATCTATCTCTATCTATTTATCTATCTATCTATCTCTATCTATTTATCTATCTATCTCTATCTATCTATCTATCTCTATCTATTTATCTATCTATCTATCTTTCTCAATCTATCTATCTATATCTATATCTATCTATCTATATCTATCTATCTCTATCTATCTCTATCTATTTATCTATCTTTCTATCTCTATCTATCTATCTATCTATCTATCTATCTATTTATCTATCTATCTATCTATCTCTATCTATTTATCTATCTATCTCTATTTATCTATTATTATCTATCTATCTAATCTATCTATCTATCTATCTCTATTTATCTATCTTATCTATCTATCTATTATCTTCTATCTATATTTATCTATCTATCTATCTATCTATCTATCTATTATCTATCTATTATCTCTATATATCTATCTATCATCTACTATCATCTATCTATCTATCTATCTATCTTATCCTATCTATTATCTATTCTACTATCTCTATCTATTTATCTATTCTAATCTATCTATCTCTATATCTATCTATCTATCTATCTATCTATCTATCTATCCTATCTATATTATATCTATCTATCCTATTTATCTAATCTATCTATCTATTATATCATATCTATTACTATCTATCTATCTATCTATCTATCTATTCTATTCTATCTATCTTCTATTATCTATCTATCTCTATATCTATCTATCTATCTCTATTATCTATTCTATATCTATCTATCTATCTATTTATCTATCTATCTATCTCTATTTATCTCTACATCTATCTATCTATCTATCTTTTATCTATCTATCTATATATCTATCTATCTATATCTATCTCTATCTATCTATTATCTATCTATCTATCTCTATATCTATCTATATCTCTATTTATCTATCTATCTATCTATCTATCTATCTATCTATATCTATCTATCTATCTATCTCTATATCTATCTATCTATCTATTATCTATCTATATCTACATCTATATCTATCTCTATATCTATCTATCTATATCTATCTATCTACATCTATCTATATCTATCTATCTATATCTATCTATCTACATCTATCTATATCTATCTATCTATATCTATATCTAGTAAAATGTGCAAAAAGGCTGCAGCACTCAAGTTTCAGATGTTATATTGCCTTTATTGGCCTTCAGGTTAAATGGCGACGTTTCGGTCCTCAGACCTTCTTCCAGCAGTCACTTAGGGCAAATGCTGGGGATTTTATACATCCTCCTATGTCAAACCTTATTATTCAATTAAAAGTTTTACAATCATTTTACAGTGCATAAATAACTTACATTAGTGTTACATATTACATAGTGATTGTTATTAGTGCTCCTGTAGTCACTGATTACATTTGTACAGTATAGATCTCTCTACTTACAGTTTGTTTCATGAGTAAGGTCAATTGCAGTCCAGGTGCCTGCCTAATTACATATAATCGTTATATTGTACTAGCACAGCGTGTTAGTTGCCATGTGCGGCGTCTCTCTGACCGCCCGCCGCCATTACGGCGTTGTTTACATGTTTCCGCGCATGCGTACGTGCGATGCGCGTCCCTAGTTACTAAACTTAGCAGGAATCGCTTCCAGCGCCATCTTAGCCGACTCGCGCGTGCGCTGTCCTACTACAGCGTTTGACCATGCGAGTTCACATATTTTCCCTTCCTGTATCTAGGTACTTATTATAAACTAGTCAATTTACATTAAAAGGTTGTTAGATCCACTTTATGTGTAGTTTACTCACAAAGTATATCATATAAATAGTGTTATTAAATAAAATTAGTGTTAGATTAACATCAAGATTATTTTCTTAAAGTGGCAGTGCAATTTTACTATTCTTTCTTATATTTTCAATTTTTCTTTAGTATTTTTTCTCAAACGTTTGCGTTTAGTCTCCTATACAGGAGAATGATAAGGATAGTTAGTTTATATCAAAAAATAATTGCTATGTAAATTAACACCTGTATATTTGTGTACACCATGGCTTTTTTGTATACATGATGCATTAGGTTCCCAGTTTTAGAGCACATCCCAATTTTGGGTTGTAGCACTCCCTGTCAGTACGGTGTCCAGGGCAATAACTCCCTTTGCACCACCTGCCCAAGACAAACCACGGACTCCCTACATTCAATCGTACTTTAGCCATTGGTATTATTCCATAACAATTCATTATTTTATTAATAAGGCAAAAAGTTGAGAAAATTTTTTTTAATATATTTATTGTTCTTTTTTTATATATATATTATAAAGTGCATTCTTAGTGCTTCAAATTCATAAGTGCAATATTTGTGCAGAGATTTTTTGTAAAAATATTATCTAAAAAAAAATTTTTGTATACAATAAGGGAAATTTCTATTTCTAAGATTACATTGTTTATAATTTGTGTAATTCATCCACGAATATATGTTATATTGCAGGCACCCAGTGTGCATGTGTCCCATTCCTCATGATTTCTTCCTATAAATAAAAGGATAGAAATACAACAATAAATAAATTATAACTGTACAATCACGTATTAGGACTATAGTATTTTTACATTTTTACATTCAGTGATGGTGCATTAAAGTGGCTACAATACACAGGATTTTAAATGAGATCCATTTTCTAAAGTGCTGTGTGTAATTTAAAATCAACATTGAGTCCCTCCGGCTTTAGAGTTTGCAACCTATGTATCCATTCTAGTTCTTTGATTTTTAATAACTTGACCCTATCTCCACCTCTTCTGGGCATTGACACTGTATCAATTAATCTAAATTTAGGTCTTTCTCTTTATGGTTCGCTTCAGCAAAATGCTTTGACACCGGTAAATTCATAATTTTTTTACGTATTGTGTAGCGGTGGTGGCTAATTCTTATTTTAAAATCGAGCGTGGTTTCCCCTATATACCACAAGTGGCAGGGGCACTCCAAGAGGTATATGACATAATCTGAGTTGCAAGTTAGAAAATGTTTAATTTTGTATTCCGTTCCTGTTTTTGGGTGACGAAATTTATTCCCTTTGATCATAAATGAACAGTTGATACAACTGACACAGGGATAGCACCCGGTTCTTTTTTCTCCTGTTAGTGTAAGCTGTCTGCCTATCTTCATTGTGCCGATATCAGACCTAACTAGTAGATCTTTCAAATTCTTCCCTTTCTTATATGACACCAAAGGTAGGTTTTTGTATTCCTCAATTTGGGGTAAACATCTTTTCAACATACTCCAATGTTTTTGAACTATGTTCACTATATTTCCTGTCTCTTCTCCATATGTTAATGTTAGAGGGATCCTTTTTCCTTTATGCTTTTTGTCTACTATACATGTTAATTTATCTTTTTGTTGTTTGAGGATAGCATTTGGATATCCTCTTTGTCTAAACTTCTCAATTAATTTCTCGGTCTCAAGATATTTTTCTTCCTCATTGCTCACAATTCAGTTGACTCTAATCATCTGTCCTAATGGGATTGCCTTTTTAAGACTACTTGGATGGCCACTGTTGTAGTGGAGAAGTTTGTTTTTGTCAGTGGCCTTAGTAAATAATGTTGTTTCAATTTGGCCCTCTTTTAAAAATACTTTAACGTCCAAGAATTGCATCTCTGTCAAGGAATGCACCTCTGTGAATTTTATTGTCTCATCTATGGTGTTCATGTAGTTATAAAAGGATAAGAGGTCTTCTTCACTTCCCTTCCATATAATGAAAATATCGTCCACATATCTCCACCACTTCTCTACATGGGAGAAGTGGTGGGACGTGTAGACGTGATTCTCTTCCAAATAAACCATAACTGCCCCTGCATATGAACATGCCATACGGGCACCCATAGCGGTGCCCATCAATTGTAGAAAGAAATCATCTCCAAACATAAAATAATTTTGTTTAAGAACAACCTCCAGCAGGTCTATGATCAATTGTTTGCATGGATCAGTGTACTCGGTAGTTTTCAAAAAATCTGCAATTACTCTAATTCCCATTTCATGTCTGATTGACGTGTATAATGATGTTACATCAAACGAGACTAATATGTACTCATTAATCCCCATAAATTTGGTTTGCTCCTTATACTTCACTAGGTTTTCTAGGAAGTGTCCCGTATCCTTAATATATGATTTTCCCTCATTTGCAAAAGAGCTCATGACTTTCTCCAGAAAAATTCCAATATTATAAAATATAGAATTTATTCCTGCCACAATGGGTCTCCCTGGTGGATGAATCAATGATTTATGGATTTTAGGAACCAGATATAAAACTGGTGTAACTGGATTTTTTTCGAGTAGGAAGTCATGTAGGTTCTGGTCAATAGTTCCTCCCATTAATGCGGTATTGAGTATTTTTTGAATATTCTTTTGAATTTCAAATTTGGGATCATTTTGCAGTTTTTTGTATACCTGGTTATCATCTAACTGCCTATAGACCTCTTTAAGGTAGGTGTCCTTGTCCATGATGACGGTTGCTCCCCCTTTATCCGCTGGTTTGATTATCAAACCGCCATCATGGACAAGTTCCTGTACTGCCTGATGTTGCTCTCTTGTTATATTTGGTTTTACTAAATCTTTTCTGGTGTTTTCTCTCAAGGTTTTTACTTCTTGTTTAACCGCTTTTTCGAAGGCTTCTATTATGGGAATATCATCATTGGGTGTGAAGTCACTTTTTTGATGAATACCTAATTTTTTTAAATCTAACTCACTAGTAGGTTGCATCTTGGTCACAGTTTTGTTATGGAAATGATATTTGAGACGAACATTTCTGAAAAATTGTTGCATTTCTTTCTCTACTACAAACCAATTTACATGCATGGACATACAGTATGACAAACCCTTTTCTAAGATTTCAGTTTGGCTAGGTGTGAGTTCTTTACCCAACAGGTTAACAGTTAGTTGTGGTCCTTCCTTTGGTTTCCTTTGGACTGTTGTCCTTTGTTTTGTCTTTCTTTTTTCTGCTGGCGATGTTGCTTCCACCCTCCTCTTCGTCTTCTGGGTTTTGTCCGTGGTCTGCACAAATTAAGGTTAGACAGTTTATTACAAAAAACAGATTTTCCCATTTTGTTATGAAAAAAATGTCTAAAATGACCTCTTCTTTGCCATTTATTCTGGCCATCCCTTTGCCAGTTATATACCAGTCCTACTCGATAATCTTCAGTATCTCGAGCCCATTTTTGCATCTTTGTTTCTTCAGTGTCTTTCTTCTGTTTGTCTAACTTGATTTTTAAAGATTCTGTGAACTTTGAAAAATTTTCCTCCTTTAAAATCTATATCTATCTATGGCGAAGCGGCCATTGCGAGCCATTGCAGGGCCTCCCGCCCCGGCGACGACCGACGAGCTCCGTGGCCGAAAATAGAACCAAGGGCCCGCCCATGCATAGCTCTAAAGACCGCTATGTATCTCAATGCGAAGTGAGGCGCTATGCTCATTGGTCGGCGCTAGCACATAGCGACCAATGAGCATAGCGCCTTACTTACAGCGGTAAATTTGAAACTCAAAGTCCTCCGGTTGTACTGCCACTGCGAACTTAACCCCTTATATACCAGTTCAGCATTAACTCCATACTTTTTAGTGTCTATTAGTACTGGCAGTGGTACATTAACCCCTTATATTCCCTTTTTGGTGCTATTTCTATAACACAGTGTGTAGTTGTAATGCCACTGCCAAGTTAACCCCTTATATACCATTTCTGCATTAAGTGCATCCTTTGTAGTGTCTATTACTATTGGCAGTGCTACATTAACCCCTTGCACACCATTTTGGATATAATTTACACTGCTTAGTCTGTTGTGGGAGTGCCGGTGGGACATTAACTCCTTCAATCACCTTTTTGATATCATTATAAGTTCCTACTTTAATAGAGTCCTGCCAGTCGGACATTAACCCCTTCTAAACCTGCACTATATTGGTACCCTGACAATTTGGACTACATCGGCTACTTAGTCATACATCTGACGTTAAAGTGTGGAGCCCACTCGGGACGGGGCACTCGGTGCCGGACCGGGGTGCTGCTGGGGGATGTCACAGCGGTCCTGGTCCGGACCGTGTCCCGGGCCCGCACAATAAAATGGGGGGTTATTTACAGGGGATTTGTCACTCGTGACGCCACCCACTATATGCGGCCAGTAATGGGGGCCGCCGCTGCTGCAGAACCTCCGGGGATGATGGGTTAGCAGCTGGGATGGAATAGTTCCTGTGGGCAGAACTGGTTTCCCCGGGGCAGTGGTAGAGATAGCTAAAGTCTGTGAGGATGTTATTGATGCTGCAGGAGAGTAGGGGTAGCAGTAGAGATGATAAGAGTAGAGGCAATGGCAGTCTATGAGGGCAAGTGGGGCTTCAGCATAAGGATGACACATACACTCACGGTTTCTGTTGTTCTTCAAGTCTTTACTGGCAGATGGTATTACACAGTATTGTCCACTGAGTCTGTACCAGGTTGCTCTCACCCTGACCGGGTCCTTGGCTTCCTACTTAAACGCTGTGTGTGGCCCTGCTGCTGCTTGTAGCTATACTGCTGGCCCTGTCTCTGCTCACGGTACCAATATGCTGGGCAACTTGAGTCCTCTGTGTCACTGACTCCTTCGTGTTGCTTTGCTATGGTGTGGTGAAGATGGTGGACCTTCACTATGCCGGTGTTTACTGTCCTGTCTGTCTCAGGCACAGCCTGAGCCTGACAGGGGATTAAACCTGTGTTGTTTCTGTGGCATATTAACCCTTGGGGTGCCACATTCCCCCTTAGTTAAAGACAGTACTCCGGGACTGTGGAACAATAAAGAATAAACAATTAATACAATTAATATTTACAAAGACTTAAAAGTAAAATCACAAAAATCACTAAAGTTTAAAAACAGTCCAAAAATTCAAAAAGCAGTCTTTCCGGGGGTTTAGTCTTTTGCCTCCGGGCTGATTAATATTTATAAGAAGTTTATACCACAACCAGTCCGTGGCAGTATGGTCCATTAAAAAATAAAATAAAAGGGAAAAGTTTGAAGAATATGCAAGAAGTTCATACAGGATAGTCTCTGTAGGTACTGGGCTTTTTAACGTTGCATTAACTATGTACATTTGTTTACCGGGTTCAATTTAATATTAACAAAAACATATTTACATCTTACAGTTAATTTGACCTTTTAATCCCTGTACCTAGCTGGTAACTGCCCTCTGGTACTATGCTCGGATCTGCGTAAAACGGGTATACTACTTGCATGTAGCCTATTGGTGCTAGTAGGCATGTACCTATTTGCAGTGTTTGGTACTATGTTAGATGAAGATCTGACTGTAGGACTGGCAAGTTCACTGGGACCAGGAATTTGTTCTTCCTCTAATGGTTCTACTTCCAGTTATTCAGGTCTTGGGACTTCTTCAGGTAACACGGGTTCTGGTGTTGGTTCCACCATTGAAGGGAATGCAATCATTGGTACAACAACTGCTCCATGGTAATTTGGCCATGTTTTAGGGAAATCTCCTAGTACCGTGTGGAAAACTTCTTCTTTTTCTTTAATAGGTTGGACCTGTACGGGTTCTGTTACTTCAGGTGTCTTCAGTGTTTCAGGACACAATTTTAGCTGATCACGAGATACGACTTGTGACGTTTTTTCCTTCATCTTTGCTTATCAAACAGGTTTTAACATTGTCTAGGTTAGATGGTAAGACTGTGTATGGGACGGTTTCCCACTGATTATCCAGTTTATCAGTGCGTCTCTTTCTCTTGAGAACTTGATCACCTTCTTGTAATGGCATTGCTTGAGCACGTTTGTTAAAAGTTTTCTCTTGTCTTGCTCTTGCTTGTTGTAGGTTTCTCTCTACACATTCTTGCACTTGTTGATACTGCTTCTGACGTTTAGTATCCCAATCTGTTTCTTCTTCTATTTCTGTATCTGGTTTTTCAATTCCCATTTCTAGATCAATTGGTAGCTTACCGGGTCTTGCACGCATAAGATATGCTGGAGTGCAGTTTGTAGAACTCACAGGAACATGGTTGTATAAGTCTACCAAATCAGGTAATTTATCTGGCCACTGGTTTCTTTCTGATTCTGGTAAGGTCTTTAACAGTTCAATTACGATATGATTCATTTTCTCACACAGACCATTTGTTTGGGGATGATACGTTGTTGTGCGAATCTTCTTACAACCGTACATATCGCAGAATTCCTTGAATAGTTCTGATTCAAAAGCTGGACCTTGGTCTGCAAGGACTTGTTCTGGGTAACCATGCGGTCTACAGAAATGCGTCTGAAATGCTTTTGCTGCCGTCTTCGCTGTCAAGTCTTTAACTGGTACCACCACTAAGAAGCGCGAGTAATGGTCCACGATGGTTAAGGCATAGACATAGCCTGTCCGGCTTGGTGACAACTTGACGTGATCTAATGCGACTAGTTCGAGTGGCTGCTTGGTTACTATTGGTTGAAGCGGAGCTTTCTGTAGATCTTTCCTTCTGAGGTTGCATGCGGCACATCTTCTGCACCATATTTCAATGGATTTTCTCATGCCAACCCAATAGAATCTGTCTCTTAGGATTGCTTCTAACTTCTTCCATCCGAAATGACCTGCGTTATCATGATAAGCTTCTAAGACCATTTGGGTGTCTTGCTTGGGCACGATTATCTGCCAGACAAGTTCATGCGTCTTGGGATTGGTAAATCGTCTACAGAGCTTCCCTTGGTTCAGAAACAACTTGCCTCTCTCTTTCCAGAGCTGTATGGTCTCAGCTGGGGCATTCTGATCCGGGTATGCACCTTGTCGCGTATGCAGTTCTTTCACTAGCTTCACAGCTGGATCAGTATCTTGGGTTTCGGCCCATTCATAGTGTCTTAACGGGTTAAAGTTTACTTCTTGTTCTCTTTGGTAGATGCCGGGTTGATAATCTTCTACCTTTGAACGATGAAAGGCCGGTAGTTCAATCTCTTCCAACTCTTCCGGTTCCTCTTCCACGTCTCTCAGGTGTGGCATCCGGGATAAGGCATCTGCGTTCCCGTTCTTGCGTCCTGCTCTGTATTTGATGACAAAGTTATAATTAGATAGCCGGGCTATCCATCGCTGCTCCAGAGCTCCTAATTTTGCTGTGTCCAGGTGAGTCAACGGGTTGTTATCCGTGTAGATGGTGAATTCTGCACCTGCCAAGTAATGTGTTTAAAGCGTTCAGTCACAGCCCAAACTACTGCCAGTAGTTCTAACTTGAAGGAGCTGTAGTTCTCGGGGTTTCGTTCTGTAGGCCGGAGCTTCCTACTTGCAAAGGCAATAACTTTCTCTTTGCCTCCTTGCTTCTGCGACAATACTGCTCCCAGTCCCACATTGCTGGCATCCGGATAAAGAATGAAGGGTTGATGGTAATCAGGGTATGCCAGGATCTCTTCTCCCGTCAGTGCACTTTTTAGCTTATTGAAAGAATCTGCTCTTTCCTCATCCCACCGTGTCAGGAGATTACAGTTTGAAGTCTTCTTTGATCGTCCTACCAGAATGTCTTGCAGAGGAGCTGCTAGCTTCATGAATCCTCGGATGAATCTTCTGTAATAGCCTACCAGGCCCAGGAATTGCCTCACTTCTTTCACGTTCGTAGGTCTTGGCCAATCCCTTATCACTATGACTTTATCAGGATCCGGTGCTACTCCCTCTGAACTCACGAATGTCCCAGGTATTGTACCTTTGGTTTGAGAAGGTGACACTTGGATGGCTTGATCTTCATGCCATACTTGGACAAAGCTTCGAACACTTCCGCTAGGTCTTGTAGATGTTGCTCGTACGTCTTCGAGTAGACTATGACGTCATCTAGGTACAGGAGGACAGTTTCAAAGTTCTTGTGCCCGAGGCAGCTCTCCATCAGACGTTGGAAGGTCCCGGGTGCGTTGCAGAGTCCGAACGGCATACAATTAAACTCACAGAGGCCCATCGGCGTAGTAAACGCTGTCTTCTCCTTGTCGGCCTCGGCCACAGGAACCTGCCAGTACCCACTAGTCAGATCAAGGGTAGAAAAGTAGTTAGCAGATTTTAAGGCAGCTAATGACTCCTCAATCCTAGGTAATGGGTATGCGTCCTTATGTGTGATGCGATTAATCTGCCGGTAATCTACGCACATTCTCATGGTCCCATCCTTCTTTTTAACTAACACTAGAGGTGCTGCCCAGGGGCTACAACAGTCTCTCATTACCCCTGCAGATTTCATCTCTCTGAGCATGTCTTTGGTGGTTTGGTAGTGAGCGGGTGGTAAGGGTCTATACCTCTCTTTTATAGGCTGATGGTTACCTGTGGGTATAGTGTGCTCTACCCTTTAATCTGCCCGAAGTCTAACGGTGTTTACTGAATATTTGTTCATATTCCTTCACACCCGGTATACTCCATGCTTGTGACGGGGAGGTGTAGAACTGGTACCTACATGCAACTTTTGGCACCAATCCTCCAGCTTCTCCTCTGAGCCATTGTCATCCGCCTGACATGATGGGTTCAAGGGCTCGGCGGCTGTGATGTTATTGTTATCAACCGTGTACAACTTAGCCATGGTAGCATACTTAGGTAATGTGACCTCATCTTCTCCGCAGTTTAATAGGCGCAATGGCACTCTTCCCCTGTGTACGTCAACTACTCCTCTAGCAGTGAGTATGGTGGGTCTGCTATCTGAGTACACGGGTTCTACCAGGGCCTGATAGTCTTGCCCTTTAATGCCTATTGCGGCTCTGCACCATACCAACATTTCAGTTTTGGGAGGAATTACAATGGGTATTGGATCACTTACTCGTACACTGCCGATATCACCTCCGGAGATTTCTACCTGTTGCTTCAACATCAGGGCTTTGATCTCTTTGTGCAAAAGCCTCTGTTGTCCTGTTCTGGCAGTCTCGGCGATTTGCTGCAAAACACTTAGCACTTCGGAAAAACATTTCTCAATGACATTCATTCCTACCAGCATCACGGGTTCACGGTCTCGCCGGTTAACATCTACGATTATAATACCCTGGTTCTGCAATTCTACCTTCCCAACCTAAATATTCATCTCTCTAAATCCAACCTTTGGTATTACCAGTCCATTACCAGCCCATACTTCAAAGTTAAAGCCATCTGGCGCATTAGTAATGTCTGAATCAGCCCAGTACCTTTTAAAAAGAACATGCGGGATAGATGTTATTTGGGATCCAGTATTCAGCAAGGCACTAAAGGGGATGCCGTTCAACACAATAGGGATCACCGGTTTTCCTCCCACAAATCTGTCATACCAGGCTGAGGGGCCTCGAGTGTTCATTCCTGGGGAGCGGCCCGCCTGCCCAGGGAATTGTCGTTTAAAGGACACTCACGAGCAAGATGGCCTGGTTCCTGGCAACGATGGCAAAAGGGCTGTCCATCTGGTTTGATAGCGATCGCTGGGTCGTCCTCTTGCTGCTGGGTATCTTCTGGGCCTCATCCACGGAACATCCTCTTTGCTGGTCGCCAACTCAATCTTGGGTGCAGGTCTTGACTCTCGCAGTTCCTTGATGACCTTGGCCATGGAGATCACGGTGTCTGTCAGGGCATCTAGCTTTTGATTGATTGTGGCATTAGAAATTAGTTCCCCAGTCTCAACAGCAGTTGCTGACATGGCAGATGTCGCATGGCACTGCCGGCTGCTGAGGTGCTGCTGCAATATCCAGAACAGTGGGTAGCTCCCGTGGCTCTTCCAGCTGCTGCAAACGGAAAGCTCTATCTTTCAGCTCAGTAAATGTCATGTCAGGGTTCTGCAGCAGTATCATGCTTAACTATCCTCGATGGGAAGGGGAATGGAGGCCCTCTATGAATTGATCAAAAAGCATTTTATCAGCTCCCGGGGCTAAAGCAGGTTCTGCCAGCTTAAGGGCTTTGAGTGCTTCCTGCAGGTTCAAGGCAAAGTCTCTAGCACTCTGTTTAGGTTTCTGGTGGCATGCAAAGAACCTCATCTTAGCCCGGGTATCAACAGCAGATTCAAACGTTGCTTTTAGTCTAGCTGCTAGATGCTCTACAGTGTCCTTATCTGTGTCCAGCCAGGACGCAACTTCACGCCGTGCTTTGCCTGTTAACTGTCCTATTATCATTCCTATACGCTGGGCTTCAGTGAGGGGGTACATCACATAATACTCTTTTATCTTTTGCATAAAGTCAGTTAAAGTATTAGGCTCACCGGATTATTGGGGCAGCCACATTGCCCCTGGAGTATACGGCATCAGGAACGGCATTATTGGTGCTGTTCCTTGCGCCGCTGCACCGCCGGGTACTATCGCTGGGTCCGGCGCTGCAGCTCCACCGGCTATTCCGTCTCCGCCTTGTGCATTGGGCTGCGACATCTTGGGCCCCCTTAGTTAAGGCCCGCCCTCCGTCTTCCGCTTCCGTCCGGATGTCTAACAAAGGTTCCGCTGCGCACCAGGGATTCTCTTCCCTTCCGGATGACGTCAGAGCGGTGAGCGGTTTCTCTTCCCGCGCGTCGCGCGCTCTGCAATGGCAGATTTTGACATTTTCCGTCTCTGTGGCGCAGTTACAATTCAGCTTGCGCGCGCCCAGCAATGGCTGCAGATCCAAAATAGTCACTAATCACGGCACACAATGCCCGGTAACGGGCACGATAGATCCTGTTCGTGACGCCAGGTTGTGGAGCCCACTCGGGACGGGGCACTCGGTGCCGGACCGGGGTGCTGCTGGGGGATGTCACGGCGGTCCTGGTCCGGACCGTGTCCCGGGCCCGCACAATAAAATGGGGGGTTATTTACAGGGGATTTGTCACTCGTGACGCCACCCACTAAATGCGGCCAGTAATGGGGGCCGCCGCTGCTGCAGAACCTCCGGGGATGATGGGTTAGCAGCTGGTATGGAATAGTTCCTGTGGGCAGAACTGGTTTCCCCGTTGCAGTGGTAGAGGTAGTTAAAGTCTGTGAGGATGTTATTGATGCTGCAGGAGAGTAGGGGTAGCAGTAGAGATGATAAGAGTAGAGGCAATGGCAGTCTATGAGGGCAAGTGGGGCTTCAGCATAAGGATGACACACACACTCACGGTTTCTATTGTTCTTCAAGTCTTTACTGGCAGATGGTATTACACAGTATTGTCCACGGAGTCTGTACCAGGTTGCTCTCACCCTGACCGGGTCCTTGGCTTCCTACTTAAACGCTGTGTGTGGCCCTGCTGCTGCTTGTAGCTATACTGCTGGCCCTGTCTCTGCTCACGGTACCAATATGCTGGGCAACTTGAGTCCTCTGTGTCACTGACTCCTTCGTGTTGCTTTGCTATGGTGTGGTGAAGATGGTGGACCTTCACTATGCCGGTGTTTACTGTCCTGTCTGTCTCAGGCACAGCCTCGGATCCGGTATCCGTCTTAAGCGTCTCCCCGGGATCAAGCTTTTGGGGTAACTCTTTATCCCGGGTATGTTCCTCTGTTCCTCTGTCTCCTTTCCTCAGACCTCTTAGGACCGCCACCTCTACTTGGCTCAGCTCCTGAGGTAAACTCCACTGCAGACTAGACTCTCCTCTGAACTCTCCTCTGAACTGAACTAACTGTCACTCTTGTTTTGTGGTAAACAACTTTAGCTCCTCCCACTAGTGCAGGTGCCAGCTAAGCTCCTCCCACTTTCTAGTGTAGTGTTGTGTGGGGATTAAACCTGTGTTGTTTCTGTGGCATATTAACCCTTAGGGTGCCACAAAAGTCTATTTTTAATTGGTTGTAATACAGATTGATTTCTAATTACAAGTACATACACTCACTATAAGTAACTCTTTGCCACTTAAAAATATACAGAAATTTCCATTTACTCTTCCTACAAAAATTAAACAAATAAAATCATGCTATTGTACATGTATATACTCTCACTATTCATATCTTCCTTAACATATTCTACTTCACATTGCATTGTATTGTGATTACACTTGCTAACATGAGCTCTGAGAAATCTGCTGACGTGGCCAAGAAAGCGCCTGTGCCTGCACCGAAGGCTAAGAAGCGCAGCACGGAGAGTGCTGAAGACAGGCGCATTCGATTGGACAAAAAGAAGGCTGCATATTACAAATGCATTGCCAAGGAGTCTCCTGAAGAGAGAAGCCTGAGATTAATAAATAAAGCTCTGGCAGCCCGGGAGCGTCGCAGAAACATAAGTTCTGACTGTATGAAATATGATGACGTGCCCAAGAAAGCGGCATTGGCTACACCGAAGCGTAAGAAGCGCACCACCGAGATTGCTGAAGACAGACACATTCAATCGGAGAAAGGGAAGGCTGCATATTACAAACGCATGTGCAAGGAGTCTCCTGAAGAGAGAAGCCAGAGATTGAAAAAAAATGCTCTGGCAGCCCGGGAGCGTCGCAGAAAGAGCAAGTTAATGCAGCAAGTCATACCTTCTCCCGATCTCACCGCTTCCAGCTCAACAGCCATTGAATTGCCGCATACTGAACATCCTTTACCACCGGCCAAGTGTGCACGTAAGCGAAAACACTGTGCTGCCGAGACAACATATGACAAACAGGCTCACAGCAAGAAAGTTCAAACTGCTTTAAAAGCACGTATCAGTGTGGAGTCTCCTAAGTCCAAACAACTCTGCTTACACAATTCTGTTGCGGCACAACACCGACGACGCGCACGCACTGCTTCCATCTCTACATTCAGACAGCCTCAGCTTCATATACCATCTACATCCTCATTCATCGAATGTGTGGAACCTGAAGCAGTGCAACGTCTAATATATGTTGGCCTACATAAAAAATATAATATTTTGTTACCTCCTACTGTCCTTATACATCCCATTGGTTTTACCGATGATGACACTTCCATTGTAGAGCACAGCTGTGGTGCAATGACATATACATGTCAATATTGTGAGGCACTACATTTTCATGCTGAGATGCCATGTGATTAAAATTATACACTCTGCTGTCACAAGGGCAAGGTCCAGATACCTATCCCTGAATACCCTGAGGTATTCAAGCGTTTACTTAAAGGAGAAAGTGAGTACAGTCGTAATCTCATGGACAACATCCGAGCCATCAACAGCTCTTTTGCTTTCGCCTCCATGGGTGCCAATATTTCTCCACCACCTGGACATGGCCCTTACTGTTTCCGCATACATGGCCAAATCTACCATCGCACTGGCACACTACATCCGGCAGATGATCAAGTTCCAACGTATGCTCAACTTTACATCTTGGATACTGCTACCGCCAACGAACAACGTTTGCAATGTCAACCAAATTTACAATGCCATCCAACTTTAATGAGTATTATTGTTCTTCAATTAGAAAACATCAATCCTTTTGTAGCTGCATACAAAATGCTCCGTGACGTGGAACGGGAAGAACAACAAAAGGCTGAAACAAATGGCACTGTCATGCCAAATATTACAATGGCACTTAAACAAGACCGCAGTCAAGACCCTCGACGCTATAACAATCCTACTGTCAACGAAGTAGCTGTTGTATTTGAAAATAACAATAGGGAGCCACCATTCAACTGAGATATATTAATCCATTTAAAAGCTGATCCACAAAATCCTTTGGCTCCAAAGACACAACAGGTTAGCATTCTTCACAGTAACTTGGATGCGTTACTCTATCCTTTATTTTTCCCTTACGGAGAACAAGGGTGGCATGATGGACTGAAGCATCAAGGTAAAAGTGAACGCAGGGTTACACAACTCCAATATTACTGTTATGTGCTGTCTGTCCGCAATCAGTTTAATCCTGTTTTGAATGGTGGAAAATTGACACAGCAGTATTTAGTTGATGCTTATGTGAAAATTGAGGCCAATCGACTGAATTTTATCCGTCAACACCAAACAGATTTAAAAGTCGAGGATTATTGCATACTTCAAGAGTATCTCATCAACAAATCCATTCAAAAATGGCATTCCCATTGGCAGAACTGTCATTCTACCATCATCTTTCGAGGCAGCCCCAGAAATATGCAGCAGCGTTATCAAGATGCCATGGCTATAGTCACTAAATTTGGTCGCCCAGATCTATTTGTCACCATGACATGTAATCCCAAATGGAATGAGATCACTAACAATTTGGAACCATGGCAACGTGTGGAACACAGACCAGATTTGGTGGCACGGGTCTTCAGAATTAAACTTGAAGCACTGTTAAAAGACATTAAAAATGGCTTATTTGGAAAAGTTTGCGCCATGGTTCATGTAATTGAGTTTCAGAAACGTGGGCTACCTCATGCTCACATTTTGATAATTTTGGATGCCACCTCAAAATTACGCACAGAGATTGAAGTTGACAATACTGTTTGGGCTGAAATACCAGATCCTATCACCTACCCTCAGCTTCATAAGATCGTCATGCAACACATGATTCATGGTCCCTGTGAAGAACTGAGGCCAAATTCACCATGTATGCATCTTGGGAAGTGTAGCAAAGGTTTCCCCAAACATTTTCAGGATTCGACTGTCATCGCAAAGGATGCCTATCCGACTTATCGGCGAAATACAGGACCATCATTTGAACACCATTCCGTCATGATTGACAATTTGTGGGTAGTTCCTTATAATCCTTTCTTACTACTCAAATATAAGTGTCATATCAATGTGGAAGTTTGTGGTTCCATACAAAGTGAAATACTTATTTAAATATGTATATAAAGGACATGATAAAGCAAATATGGAAATTTGCCAAACAAGCATCCAACATGATGAAACACATCAATTTATGGGTTCCCGTTATGTTAGTGCACCTGAGGCAGCTTGGCGGATACTTGCTTATCCCATGCACAAACAATCGCACAGTATTATTCGCCTGGCCGTACATCTGCCTCATTCTCAACAACTCTATTTTCATGAGGATGACTCCATAGCCAACATCAGACACAAGCTACATAACAATTCCACTTTATGGGCTATTTTGAGCTTAATAAGAAGGACCCAACTGCTCATACTTATTTATATCGTGAAATTCCAGAACACTACGTTTGAATAGAAGGTTCTTGGCAACAGAGAAAGCGAGGAAGTGCTTCTGTAATTGGAAGAATGTATACCGTAAGTCTCAGAGACCAAGAACGCTACTATTTGCGGTTGTTGTTGCTGCATGTCAAAGGTGCCACCAGTTTTGACAGCATTAAAACAGTTCATGGAGTTACACATCTAACTTTCAAAGACGCTGCCTTAGCTCTTGGTTTATTATTTGATGACAGTTTGTGGAGAAATACCTTACTTGATGCTTGCATTTTGAACATGCCTGCACAGCTACGTGATATGTTTGCCTACATTTGCATTTTTGGCCCTCCTACTAATCCACTGGAGTTGTGGCTTGAATTTAAAGAACACTTTATTCAAGACTATTGCCATAAATATCACTCAAATACGGAGGAGTGTGTGAATTGTGAAGGATATGCGATGACAGATATCTAAGAAATTTTGAGAAGTCATGGCAAAAAATATACTGATTTTAATTTACCACGCCCTGTCAGGAAACAACAACTTCACAACAATTTCATCAAGACGATGAGTTAAGAACAGCTGCAGAGATGAAAGCAACTCTCAATCCTCAACAACTTTTGGCTTATGAGGCTATTATTCAAGCATTAGAAGACACTACTGCAACACCAAAGTGCTTCTTCATTGACGGTCCTGGTGGCAGTGGAAAAACTTACCTTTACCATCTACTTCTACATCAACTAAGGGGAGAAGGAAAAATGGTGTCACCTGCTGCCACTACAGGAATTGCAGCCAATATGCTTGAAGGAGGAAGAACAATTCATTCTCTTTATGAAATACCAATACCTGTGAATGAAACATCGGTTTCCAGGATAAAAAATGACACGGATGCAGCTTATGATTTGCAGAAGACTGAACTCTTTATTATAGATGAGTGCACAATGGTCTCAAAGTATGCATTGCATGTCATTGAAAGACTGTTACGAGATGTTATGACCAAAAAAGTTACCAACAAAGAAAAGACACCTTTTGGAGCCAAAGTAATTGTACTTGGAGGAGACTTTCGACAATGTCTTCCTGTCATTCCTCATGGCACAAGAACAGATATTGTAGAGAGCTGTTTAAAATATTCTACACATTGGCCACTTTTCAATCCACTCCCGCTTATTAACAACATGCGCTCTATTGATCCGGAATACAGCAGTTGGTTGCTTAAACTTGGTAATGGTGAGCTGTCCAATGAACATAACCTTGGAGATGATGTCATCGAGATTCCTCCAGATATGCTGTGCACTGGGTCTTTCATACATGAGATCTTTGGAGACAACATTAACATTGATGTCAATAACAACGAGAGTATCAATATCGCTGCTTCTCATGCTATCCTATGTCCTAAGAATGACGACGTCGATTTTGTTAATTCCAAAGTCATGGATTGCTTGATTGTTGAGTACACAGACTATATGAGTGAAGATTCTATTGATGCGGCGGACTGTGATGATTCAGAACAATACCCACCTGAATTTTTGCATTCACTTACACCTACAATGCCTCTACATCATCTAAAAATTAAAGTTGGCACCATTGTCATGCTGTTACGCAACCTGAATACCAGGAAAGGTCTGTGCAATGGTACTCGGCTCATTGTAACTGCATTGTTTCAAAACATGATCCAGGCTAAAGTTATTACCGGCTCAGCAGCAGGACAGGTGGTATTCATTCCACGTATTGATTTATGTCCATCAGAGACTGCATTACCATTCAGATTAAGAAGACGACAATTTCCCATCAAGGCAGCGTTTGCAATGACCATCAATAAATCGCAAGGGCAAACTCTCAATCGAGTTGGGATATATCTCCCAGAACCAGCTTTTGCCCATGGTCAACTCTATGTGGCCTTTTCAAGAGTCAAGCAACGCTGCAATGTCAAGGTTAAAGTGCTCAATACACCACTCCAAGGACAATTACTGCCTGATTCTCCTAAGGTCTTTACACACAATATTGTGTACAAAAATGTTTTACGTTAAGCTTTTTCTTTTTTTTCATACTGTTCTGATACTTTTTTTACAAAAACCACAAAATCTACAAAAAAATTAGTTTAGTCATATTTCTAAAGATATTAATTACATGGTTATTATATAGCCATGTTATATATATATAGTTATTTTTGGGGAGATTAAATCCCTTTTGTACAGAATTTATCATATATATATACAGAGGAACACACATTTAGTATGAGATCATAGATGTGTATCATCCAAATTTTACAATTTGGTGATAGAAACCATCATATTACGTTCCAGCACTACAAGTGCTGAGAATTTTGCTATATTTTTTTTACAGGGAGAGGTTTTTGTGAACAGCTAAGAGACGGGTGGGATGGCTGTTCACACACATCTCCATCTCAAGGTGTGTTCACTATATATAGATAGAGAGGGACATATCTAAATTGAGATTTACCTTTGACTCCAGCATTTTTTAGCTATTTGTGGATGTTTTTTTTTTTAAATTTAACATTTCTACATTTGCTGCCTTAGGGCTCACCTACAGCACACTTGCCGTAATTTTCATGCAATGTGTATGGAATTTGTAGTTCACTTGCAGTGGATGCAGACGTGGTTGCAGCTTTTTCAGCCACAATAACTGCAGTGACCTGTGGTTTGTTAGTGGCTGTATTTCCTGCATCTGCCGTAGCCATGTTTGCTCCATTTACCGCAAGTTTACTGCAAATTCCTTAGTTGTGTTATGGAAATTGCTGCAAGTCTGTTGACGGTAACTCCTTAGGTGTCAGGTGTGGAAATTTTATTTTTTACATCCAAATCCTTTTTAAATAGATGAAAAATGCTGCTGTTAAATAAGTCAAAATATTCATAATTCGGAATTAGTTAGATTAGGGACCCACCAGACGTAAGGGCATCTTGATGCGATTGGTGGGCTGACACAAACTGGCTAATACACAGAATACCAATATTGATTTGTCAAATCAAGCTATTGACACATTAACAAGTATTGTTACTTTGTGTTCCAAGACCCTTACATCATAATAGTTCAATTTTCCAAAAATGATATCAACCATACAATTATATGTAGTTGATGGAAAGATATCATGGAATTATTGGATTATTAGTTAAAACTATTTTTAAATAAAGGATATACGGATTCTAGACTCCCGATTCTTTAGAATCGGGCTCACAGCTAGTTAAAAAATAATATTGAAAAGCTTTGCACAACTTTTGAGAAAAACTCCCATCCCACATGTCGCACATATATGAAAATGTAAACACAAGTCTATCCACTTATTGCAATAATAGCCCAGATATGTGTGCCCATGTGCGACGCCTTAGCGTTGCGGTATGAAATTTTATGTGACGCCGTGGCGTTCACTGTGGTCATCCACTATGTGCGGGCGACTCCTTTGCAGATAGACAACTTTACACAGCGTCAATAATCTGCGCCATGACGTCATTACGTCGTTTGATGGCGGGCCCTGCCTTCTAGGTGCTTTACAGTCCCCTGCCTAAAGATGGCTGCCGCACAGCGCTCTGCATCATGGGAAGGGCCAGAACTACTCCTTCTTTTTGACTATCTGGACAGGCTGGACTACTGGTGCGAGTACCCGCATCAGCACCCACGGCTGCATAAGATGCGCATTGTGCGTAAAGTTCAGAGGGCCCTGCTTAGGAGACGGCAAGTGGTGCGGACGCCTAAGCAGATCATCAAAAAGATGGTGGATATGAAATATAAGGCGAGGGACCGCATTGCCGCCATCCGCGCCCACATCCAGACACTGCATGGTGAGTATGATGTCATAACACATACACACATGTTTACTCACACCACAATATCCGTGAATTTGTCTACATGGAAGTGCACCCTGCCAGTGTGCCAGAACTCATGATGCTGATGCCTGATGGGTGTTTATGTGCTGGCCCTGCAGATACATGCTTGAGGGTCATCACACAGTAATGTGTGTAGTATGCCATACACTCAAGATTGTTGTGGCCACTTCACAAACAACACACAGGTGTGACTAAAACCTTGAAGTCAGTCTGTGCACATTGACAGTGATGTCATGAACCACAGCACACAAAATGTCACACTGTCCCACAACCCCTACATCTCGCAGCACATACCCTTTTGGTTATTGGACACATAAGTCTAGGTCCCATAACTCCCCGATTGTGCGCATTTGGTCCAACAAAACACACACTCACTGTTACGTCATGTTCTTCATATGTTCTGGTCCTCTCACAAATGATGGATTCCTATGTTGCCAAAAATCCTGTCAGTGTGGGGCTGTGCTTGTGGGCCCATGTGTATGGTAAAGGGAATGTCAAAAAGTGCTGCGGACAAAGCTTCATGACCCAATTATGTGTCAGAACAACGTAGTTGGGCTCCACTAAAAACCTGTATGTGCTGTGTGCCAAGGAAACCTTTATTATTGCCACATATACATATATGACATTGCTACCATTGTGCAGATGATCTTGCAGTCCCCTTGTACCCCAGCTTAAAATGTCAGGCACATGATGTCATAAGTACACAAAGGCCATTAGTCAGACATTTGTTTATGTGTATGTCACTTCATACATCCCACAATAATTTTCATGTTTTAACCAACAGCTGGTGATGAGCCTGTAGAGGCCTCCCCAGCAGCCTCCCCTGCAGCATCAGCAGCTGCCTCACCACCGGCCTCCCCACCGGCCTCCCCTGCAGCATCAGCAGCTGTCTCACCACCGGCCTCCCCTGCAGCATCAGCAGCTGCCTCTCCATCGGCCTCCCCTGCAGCATCAGCAGCTGCCTCACCATTGGCCTCCCCACCGGACTCCCCTGCAGCATCAGCAGCTGCCTCCAGACCGAGCTCACCATCTGGCTTCCACTCTTGACACACCCCATCACCCACAGAGTCATCAGCAGCTGCCTCATCACCGGCCTCCCCTGCAGCATCAGCAGCTGCCTCACCATCGGCCTCCCCACCGGCCTCCCCTGCAGCATCACCAGCTGCCTCACCATTGGCCTCCCCACCGGCCTCCTCTGCAGCATCAGCAGCTGCCTCCAGACCGAGCTCACCCTCTGGCTTCCACTCTTGCACACACCCCATCACCCACAGAGTCATCAGCAGCTGCCTCATCATCGGCCTCCCCTGCAGCATGACCAAACCTAATGACCAAAACACCACAAATAACCAAAGTGTAACCCCTAAATAATCTACTTTGCCCCGTGGGTGGGTTTGCAATTGCTGGACCCTTGTATTTTGCACTGAACATCTACATGAACCTTTGAAGGTCACACATGAAGTAGAAATGTAACATCATTCATATACCTCACCAATTCCTAATGTGTATGTGCCGTGAAAAGGTGTGACACATCTGTCTCTTGGATTAAACACACCATTAAATGGTGTTGAAGAATAACCCATTAGTAGGTGGTCAATAAAACTGAGTATTCTGTTTTCCAAACATTTTATTAAAGTAACTAAACAAACACAACAAAAAAAAGGCCCTGTCCCCAAAATCAAGCTGCACAAAAACACCCAGGCACATCACAATTGTTGGTAGTGTCCCCAATACTGTTGGTATGCAGCTGCAGGATCTGACGTGGCTGCTTCACCAACATTGCTTTCCGGGAAGTGGGTGTGGTCGATGCCGAGGGAAAGGTCTGCCAGGATCCCTCGGCACCTTAGGAGTAAGTCCAGGCACAAACACAGCCAGCGGTGGCGGCTGATGGGACACTGACGGCTGCTGGGGGCTGAGCCAAGATGGTCTGCGAGTTCAGTGTCCCATTCTCAACCGCCTCCAGGGCAAGGTAGTTCACCCTCTCAAGGTCAGTACGTTGTTGAAGGCCCAGCCGAGACACCCGTTCACTAACTAGCTGCCCAATCCCAGTGCAAGGGATCCTCTCCATGTTAAGCAGCACCCTCTTAGCCCAATCGCACAGCTGGGTAGGGGGTGGCAATGGTCTCCGTCCGACGCATCACCCCCTCACTGGGTTGAGGGTGCTGCACGGCGGCACTGGGATCAGGCTCCAAAATACCCCCAGATGTTGTTGGGGGGCGGTCGGCAACAGGTGCCCCCCCAGGCTGGACCCGACACCTTGAGGGCCCTGGAAAATTTTAAAAAAATTGTTACAAAATACTTGATCCATTGACATATCATCAATGCATTAGTACCAAACAGCTATTTGTAGTTGTTTGTGTGTGAAATGATGAGTTCAAGGTGTGCCCATTAGAGTGGTCTAAAGATATGGCTATGTGTAACATGACACAGCGATTACCCTACTTACATAAGTAACCAACATGGTCATGCATATGTGTTCACACAAGCACAAAATCATTCCTAGAATAACAATCGGTGCAACAACACCTAAACATACTGTGCACTGTGCCAAACACCACACGCTGATATGTTTGTGTGGTTCAACACAACACAAGTGTATCCAACCACCAGTGAAGACTGTGATGACACAAAGACATTATGAAGTACCTCTTGTGGCGGTGCCGGGTCTTGGGGAATGGCGGAGGAGGATTGTGCTAGGTCCCTGCTGCACAGTGTAGTCGGAGGGAGATGCTGGTCCTGGTGGAAATGGAGGAGGTTAAAGTACCACAAGCGTGGCACATAGACCTCCCACGTTCCACTCATGGACCGCGTTGATTTATCTACTTCATTAAGCTCCCTCTTATACACTGTGCGCAGGTTCCGGATGTACAAACCCCTTCACCCTCTCCCCAGGATGCTGCTGGTGGGAGAGGGTGATGAGCTGGTCATACGCCACTCCCTTCACATGAAGGTTCTTGTAATCAGGTCATGTGGTCCGCCACAAGCACTCTAGCTCCTGGTACTTGGCTATGAAGGCCCGGAAAAACTCCTGGTTCTCTGCCATCTGAAAAATGAAATTTCTGACATGAACACACACACATGTATATATCATGTTGGTTCAGTTAGGCAATCCTGGGTAAATTTGGTCCTGTGGCCACATCACTTGGCTACCACTCATTTTAAACTAATACAGCACATTACCCAGGCAAGAAAACACACATTAAGATAAATACCACAACAGTACGTACATACGGCTGTAGGCTACTCAAGGAGGATAATGGGAACTTAGGTTTACTTTTGCAAAGCCTCACAGGCAATGGCCATTGTTGTATGTATGATGTGTAATTTACCACAAACCAATCACATTATACATTACACATTACAATCACATGCCCTTTAGACGTACATGCATCAATAGTGTGGGCCACAACATATATGATGTTAACTCTGGTACTGTACATTATGAGGAATATGCCATTCAGGGGATGCTCATAGCAGTTATGAAGACTACATGTGGCCCATTAGGCCACATACGTAGTATAACCTAACACCAACAACATTACCACATGGTAGAGGATTGAGTGCTAATCTCAGTCCATACAGAAAGAAGAGATGAAGACGATGCAGAGTCATCAAGACATATCGTCAGGCCTGCAGTGCCAGAAGAGGAGACGCTACCCCGTTGTGTATCCATATGCAACAGGCCGAATGTGCCACATCCATCTTTTAAAAGACTTAACCAATGACATCACAGAAGAGTCGTTCAATCGGCGACGTCGGGCGTGGCAACGCCAAAGCAAGATACAATTGGACGACACAAGCGGGTTGTGATTGGTGGCTTCACACATAAAAATGGGGAACGCCTGAACGATGTTGTGCTTGCTGCCCAGAGTCATTGAGTAAGTAGTGATGTGCACAACTGTTTGGGGATATTCGGGCATCTTAACTTCGTGTTGTAAATATTCTTGCACCTAGACTTTGCGCTAATGACCACCAGGAACTCCTGGCCCATTCGGTCACTGTTACCACTTCCTTTTAGGCTATAGGCTACATATTCGGGACTGTGTGGGTGGTTGCAACATGCTGTTTTGTGCATACTCAGTGAGCATCCATTTTGTTTCGGTAACCCTGTCTTGACAACAAAATTGTGGCTGAGTTGAAATATGTTTAAAGATTTATTTATTAGTCAACAAGGAAACAAAAGTAAGTTGGGATGAAAGAATTTCAACATATACATAAATTATAAATATAATAAATGCATAGTATACAAATTCAGAGAAGAAATGAATAATATAAGAGAAAAACAATAAAGACAAAAGAAAGAAGTAAAAGAAATAAAATAACCAAATATTTACAACTGACACGACGATTATGAGTATCTAAAAAAAAAAAAACAACAAGTACAATCAAAATGATAAATGGAGAAATTCAGGCTAAATTAGGGTACATGAAATATAAGAGTCGGTATATACATTCGAACCCAACTCGCCCATTTCGTCATGTACTTCAATCTAGCATGCATACCCTCTCTAAGAGCAAAAGTGAATTCAAATGAGTTGTGCAATGCTATGCAATCCATAAAGTCCTCTATGGATGGAACACAATCACTCTTCCACCTAGAGCGATAAGATTTTTAGCTACTAATAGGATATGTAAGTCCAAGAATCTTTTACATTTTGGGAGATCACATATCCCAATCAACAATATAGCAGAGTCAAAAGTTAAGACCATGTCTAAGTCTAAAACTAAATTGATCAGGGACTGGACATCTAACCAAAAGGAACGTAACTTTGAGCATGACCAAAAAATATGACGGATAGATCCCACTAGTCCACAATTTTCTCCAACATAAATTAGAAAAAGTAGGGTCTATCTTATGCAGTTTTACAGGCGAAAAATTCGACTTGGTATATACTTGATATTGAGTTTCCAAAAGTGTTGAGCAGGGGACAGAGGAGTAAATATTTTTTAAAATGATGGGCAACTGGTTATGTAAAATATGATTATCGATGTCAAGTTGGTGATCCCATACTGTATAGAATCTAGAATTATTAAAAGTCACATCCTTATTAAATGTTTTATAGATATTATTAGTTTTCCACACAAGTTGGCTTCCAGTGTGACGAAGTACGAGGTCAATATTGTTAGGTAGTGTAAAATCTAGACGTGGGTTGTTTAAAGTCTCATGCAGTAAAGTCCAAGTAGGTCTGTCAGATTCAGGTAGGCTGAAACGAGAAGAGACAACCTCAAAAGAGGCTAACCTCTCACCATCAAACACGTCAGACACATACCTAATATTCCTACTCTTCCAGATAGCCAAATTAAGAGATGGGCACAACCAGGAAAAAATATCTATTGGGAGCCAGACAGGAGAAACTGGAGAGAAGATGGTCATAGAGATCTGATTAAATGTCCTCCAAGCCTTGATAGTGGCCGTAAGTGGGGTTTCTACGGGAAGTCTCTTTTTTGGACTAAGAAGGTTTAAAACAATAAACAATGCAGGTTTATGTTGCTTCATGATGGATCGTTCTATATTTACCCAGGATGGTGAGTATTCAGTACTCCACCATCGTGAACTAATTTGAGTAATGATAGCTAGATAATAGGTCCTAAGATTGCGGATACCTAAACCTCCATGTAATTTATGTTTTTCAAGAGTGGTAGCTGCAATTCTAGGAAATTTCCCTCGCCAAATAAATCGGCTAAGTTGTGTCTGGAGATGTTTAAAATATTTCTGAGGGATGACCACAGGGAGGGAACGGAAGAGGTATAGAATTTTGGGAAGTAGCAACATTTTATAGGCCACAATACGTCCCGTCCAGGTAACCTCTAAATTAGACAGATAAGACACATATTTCGAAAAGGGATTTTACAATATCTGATAAATTCTTATCAACCATGTTAGATAGAGGTTTAGTAATGGTGATTCCCAAATAGGGAATTTCTGACAGTGACCAGGAGAAATTAAATTCAGTTTTTAGAATATCCAATAGGTGATGTTCAATATGATAGGGCAAAACCTGTGTCTTATTAGTATTCAATTTATAATGAGAGACTCCAGAGAATCTCTCAACAATGTCCATCAGATTCCTAAGAGACACCAGAGGATCTGATAGAATAATCAGTAAATCATCTGCAAATAGTGATGCAACGTGTTGACGCCCATGTAATGGACATCCCCGGATCCCCTCATGTGACCGTATTGCCTCCACCAATGG
Organism: Allobates femoralis; assembly: GCA_033576535.1. Lineage (NCBI taxonomy): Eukaryota > Metazoa > Chordata > Amphibia > Anura > Aromobatidae > Allobates > Allobates femoralis. Next base: position 75,786,613 of record JARQOC010000008.1, on the reverse strand, counting down.
TTCTAAAAAGAAATTAAATAAAGTAGGGGACAGAGGGCATCCCTGTCGAGTTCCATTGGTAATTCTAAAGGAGTCAGACACAACATTATTTGTTATAAGTTTGGTGGATGGATGGGAATACAAAGCTCTAATAATATTAAATATGGGACCAGAAAAAACGAATTTTTTAAGGGACTCAAATAAAAACAGCCAATTTCCGGCGTCTAGAGAAATCAGCAAAGTGGGAAGATTTGACCTTTCTACATATGATATAAAATGGAATAATCTGCTCGTGGCGTCCATAGTACTTCTGCCACTGACAAAACCTGTTTGGTCAGTATGAATTAAGCGAGTTGTATACTTAGATACTCTATTAACAACAACTTTGGCTATAAATTTAGCATCAGTGTTTAAGAGCGAAATGGGCCTATAATCTTTTATAATCTTTTATAATCATTTAGGGCATCCCCTTTATCCTTGGGAATGACTGTAATTAATGCTTCCTGCATTTCTGCAGGAAGAAGGGATGACATGGAGGCCGAATTAAGAAGTCTAGTTAAATAAGATGTCAGGATGTCAGCAAAATTTTTGAAATATTCATTAGATAATCCATCGCGCCCAGGCGATTTCACAGTTTAGAGGGATTTCACTGCTTCTGTAATCTCAGAATTCTGAAAGGGACAATTAAGAAGATCCACCTCTTAGTAGTCAGAGAGGGAAGGCTTAAGGAACCCAGAAAAGAGTTAATATCCAACAGAAAGGGTTGTACAGCCCCTGGACTTAAATTTAGATTATAAACGTTTTTATAAAAGTGCAGGAATTCACTTGAAATATCCTCTGGGTGTCTGTAAGTCAACCCTTGCTTGTTTCCGATTAGTAGAATCCTCCTCTTTTGTCTCATCAGTTTTATTTCGATGGGCGAAATATTTATTAGGTTTATTGTGACAAATATAGTAATTTAGTTTAGAAGACTGAATCATTTTGTTATAGTGAGAAATTAAAAGGGACCTTAATTATATTCTAAGCTTTAAGATTTTAAGCTGGGTAGACGGAGAAGGAGACGCTATTTGTGATTCTTCTAGGGTACGAATGTCAGCTACCAGAGATGCAAGTTTGGCATTAGATTGTTTTTTGAGACGTGAATTTAGTTCAATCAACTTGCCCCTAACTACTGTTTTATGGGCTAACCACAATGTCTCAATACTAACTGCATCACCATAGTTCTCTTTATAGTAATAATTTAGAGTGTCTATCAATTCCTTTCTTCAGTTGGCATAAGAATAAAGAAAGGTATTGGCCCTCCAAATCCTAGTGGATGAAGCAACCCCTCTAGGGACCAACTCAAAAACTATCGGGAATTGATCAGACCAAGTCTTTGGCAGGATATTGATCTTTTTAATTTCATATATAGATACACTATCAGCTAGAACTAGATCTATTCTAGATAAGGAAAGCTGGGAATCCGAGTATTATGTGTATTCTCTAGAAGTGGAATGAATACATTGAAATACGTCATATAAGCTCTCTCTATCAATCCAAGGATTCAAGGTTAAATTAGAAACTCCACGAGTTCCAGAGGAATCCAAAAATGCATCAGGTATTACATTAAAATCCCCAAAGAGAATCAAAGAACCCTTACGATTTTCCAAAATTAAAATCATTAACTCTTTCAAAAATCTAATCTGACCCTTATTAGGGGCATACAGAGTAACCAAGGTATAATAGACACCACTAAGCCTACAGATTAAAATTATATATCTTCCCTCTGTATCTGCAATAACAGTCTCCTGTTCAAATTGGATGTTATTTCTAATCAAAAAGGCGACACCCGCCTTCTTTTTTTTCTGAGAGGCTAAGATAATAGATGAAAATAACTTATTTTCAAATTTCGGAGGATTATCATTAGAAAACTTAGTCTCCTGCAACCCCGCAATATCTATTTTAAATCTAAATATGTCTCTCCACAGTAGATACCTCTTATGAGGGGAATTTAGGCCATGTACATTCAGGGACATGAAATTAATGGCCATAAAAGCAAATAAACAAAGTAACGTCAGTAGAGAAAAGATTTACTAAACCATGAAGCCAAGAGATTTGTGGAATGAAATATAAAACATTCATCGTGTCAATAAGTACTAAAAGAAGAAGAAAAAAAAGAACAGAATAATATCAAGAAATATCTATTATATAATTGCCGTAGCGACTTCCGTCGGAGCGGCGCTGCTTCCGGTGGCTTGGTTAGCGCGAGCGAGCTGCTTCTCCTGGACTCTCCCCGTGGCCGCTTAGCGGCCACGGCCACTCCCGAAGCAATGCCCGCAAAGCGGGCATTGCGAGTCGTTGCAGCCTCGCGAAGCAATGCCCGCGAAGCGGGCATTGCGAGTCGCTGACACCCACCAACCAAGCCACAGAAGCCCATACTACTGTAGTGTACACCGCTATACTATACTACAGTCCCATGCCCATAAGCGCCATGGGACTGTAGTATACCATCGCGCTGTACACTACAGACCCCTGCCGCTCTAAGCCACTACGCGCTGTGCCGCCCTAACCCCTAAGCCACTACCCCGACGCCGAAGCCCCTACCCCCTGCCGCACTACCCCGCCGCACCCACTACCCTCTGCCGCAAGCCCCTACCCCCTGCCGCCCTAACCCCTAAGCCACTACCCCGCCGCCGAAGCCCCTACCCCCTGCCGCCGTAAGCCACTAGCCCGCATCCGCACCTAAACCCCTGCCGCCGCAAGCCCCTAACCCCTAAGCCGCACCTAATCCCCTACCCCTACCCCCTAAACCGCACCTAAACCCCTGCCGCCCTAAGCCCCTACCCCCTAAGCCGCACCTAACCCCCTACCCCCGTAAGCCACTACCCCGCATCCGCAAATAAACCCCTGCCGCCGCAAGCTCCTACCCTTAAGCCGCACCTAATCCCCTACCTCTACCCCCTAAACCGCACCTAAACCCCTGCCGCCCTAAGCCCCTACCCCCTAAGCCGCACCTAATCCCCTACCTCTACCCCCTAAACCGCACCTAAACCCCTGCCGCCCTAAGCCCCTACCCCCTAAGCCGCACCTAACCCCCTACCCCCGTAAGCCACTACCCCGCATCCGCACCTAAACCCCTGCCGCCCTAAGCCCCTACCCCCTAAGCCGCACCTAACCCCCTACCCCCTGCCGCCGTAAGCCACTAGCCCGCATCCGCACCTAAACCCCTGCCGCCGCAAGCCCCTAACCCCTAAGCCGCACCTAATCCCCTACCCCTACCCCCTAAACCGCACCTAAACCCCTGCCGCCCTAAGCCCCTACCCCCTAAGCCGCACCTAACCCCCTACCCCCGTAAGCCACTACCCCGCATCCGCAAATAAACCCCTGCCGCCGCAAGCCCCTACCCCTTAAGCCGCACCTAATCCCCTACCTCTACCCCCTAAACCGCACCTAAACCCCTGCCGCCCTAAGCCCCTACCCCCTAAGCCGCACCTAACCCCCTACCCCCGTAAGCCACTACCCCGCATCCGCACCTAAACCCCTGCCGCCGCAAGCCCCTAACCCCTAAGCTGCACCTAATCCCCTACCCCTACCCCCTAAACCGCACCTAAACCCCTGCCGCCCTAAGCCCCTACCCCCTAAGCCGCACCTAACCCCCTACCCCCTGCCGCCGTAAGCCACTACGCCGCATCCGCACCTAAACCCCTGCCGCCGCAAGCCCCTACCCCTTAAGCCGCACCTAATCCCCTACCTCTACCCCCTAAACCGCACCTAAACCCCTGCCGCCCTAAGCCCCTACCCCCTAAGCCGCACCTAACCCCCTACCCCCGTAAGCCACTACCCCGCATCCGCACCTAAACCCCTGCCGCCCTAAGCCCCTACCCCCTAAGCCGCACCTAACCCCCTACCCCCTGCCGCCGTAAGCCACTACCCCGCATCCGCACCTAAACCCCTGCCGCCGCAAGCCCCTAACCCCTAAGCCGCACCTAATCCACTACCCCTACCCCCTAAGCCGCACCTAAACCCCTGCCGCCCTAAGCCCCTACCCCCTAAGCCCCTACCCTCTAAGCCCCGCCGCTTTCCCTAACACCTAAGGCCCTACACCCGAAGCCCCCGCCGTCCCCTAACCTAACGTCCCCGTCGATCACTTACATGCCTTCAAGTCATCTGATCGTCCGTCCGATCCTCAAGTCCTCCGTCCGGCCAGGCGTCCTCTTCCTCCGGTCCCGGGGGTCTTCTCTCTTCTTTCCGCCATCTCCGCCTCTTCGTCCGTCCCCGGGGATCTTCTGTCTTCTTTCCGCCAACTTCCAGCTCCGACGTCCTCTTCAACTAACATTAAGATACAATGGACGATCAATCCGCCATTGTATCTCAATGAAATGTGAAGGGCTCTTCTGATTGGTCGCTGTCTACTGCCCTCAGCCAATCAGAAGAGCCCCTCATTCAGTTCTCATTCAGGTCCGTCTTTTTTCCCATTGACATACATTAGCGGTGTCTCGGCGATTTTATGGCCGGCCACCTGGTTCTATTTGTCGGCCCTAAAATCGCGGACACACCGCTAATGCATGTCTATGGGCAAGTCAGCTCGAATTCTGATTGGTCGGCGTTCAATCCGAAATCGGGCTGACTGCCCATAGAGATGCATTAGCGGTGTGCCCGCGATTTTAGGGCCGACAAATAGAACCAGGTGGTCGGCCATAAAATCGCCGACACACCGCTAATGCATTTCAATGGGAAAAAAGAAAGGCGGACCTGAATGAGAACTGCGTCTCAGCCTAAATAATAAATTAAATAATAAAAAAAAGAATTAAAAAAGAATTAAAAAATAATAAAAAAATAAATTAAAAATAATAAAAAATTCAATAAAAATAATAATAAAAAAATAAAATATATGCTAATAAGATCAGCCCTTTGCGGACCTGAATGAGAACTGCCTCTCAGCCTAAATAATAAATTAAATAATAAAAAAAATAATTAAAAAAGAATTAAAAAATAATAAAAAAATAAATTAAAAATAATAAAAAATTCAATAAAAATAATAATAAAAAAATAAAATATATGCTAATAAGATCAGCCCTTTGCGGACCTGAATGAGAACTGCCTCTCAGCCTAAATAATAAATTAAATAATAAAAAAAATAATTAAAAAAGAATTAAAAAATAATAAAAAAATAAATTAAAAATAATAAAAAATTCAATAAAAATAATAATAAAAAAATAAAATATATGCTAATAAGATCAGCCCTTTGCGGACCTGAATGAGAACTGCCTCTCAGCCTAAATAATAAATTAAATAATAAAAAAAATAATTAAAAAAGAATTAAAAAATAATAAAAAAATTAATTAAAAATAATAAAAAATTCAATAAAAATAATAATAAAAAAATAAAATATATGCTAATAAGATCAGCCCTTTAGCGGACCTGAATGAGAACTGCCTCAGCCTAAATAATAAATTTAATAATAAAAAAAATAATTAAAAAATCATTAAAAAATAATAAAAAAATAAATTAAAAATAATAAATAATTCAATAAAAATAATAATAAAAAAATTAAATATATGCTAATCATATCAGCCCTTTAGCGCACCTGAATGACAACTGCCTCTCAGCCTAAATAATAAATTTAATAATAAAAAAATAATTAAAAAATAATTAAAAAATTATAAAAAAATAAATAAAACATAATTAAAAAATAAATAACAAATAATAAATAATAATTTAAAAAAAAATGCTAATAATAATATTACTGCTAATAATAATGCTATTAATGCTAATAATTATGTTATTAATGCTATTATTAATGCTAATAATGCTATTATTAATTCTATTAATGCTAATAATAATGCTATTAATGCTATTAATAATGTTATTAATGCTATTATTAATGCTAATAATCCTATTATTAATGCTATTTATGCTAATAATAATGCTATTAATGCTATTCATAATGTTATTAATGCTATTAATAATGCTAATAATGCTAATAATAATGCTATTAATGCTATTAATAATGTTATTAATGCTATTAATAATGCTAATAATGTTATTATTAATGCTATTAATGCTAATAATAATCCTATTAATGCTATTAATAATGCTATTCATGCTATTAATAATACTATTAATGCTATTAATGCTAATAATAATGCTATTAATGCTATTAATAATGTTATTAATGCTATTATTAATGCTAATAATGCTATTATTAATTCTATTAATTTTAATAATAATGCTATTAATGCTATTAATAATGTTATTAATGCTATTAATAATGCTAATAATCCTATTATTAATGCTATTTATGCTAATAATAATGCTATTAATGCTATTAATAATGTTATTAATGCTATTATTAATGCTAATAATGCTATTATTAATTCTATTAATTTTAATAATAATGCTATTAATGCTATTAATAATGTTATTAATGCTATTAATAATGCTAATAATCCTATTATTAATGCTATTTATGCTAATAATAATGCTATTAATGCTATTAATAATGTTATTAATGCTATTAATAATGCTAATAATGCTATTATTAATGCTATTAATGCTAATAATAATGCTATTAATGCTATTAATAATGTTATTAATGCTATTATTAATGCTAATAATGCTATTATTAATGCTATTAATGTCAATATTTATCCTATTAATGGTATTATTAATGCTATTAATGCTAATAATAATGCTATTAATGCTATTAATGCTAATAATAATGCTATTAATGCTATTAATAATGTTATTAATGCTATTATTAATGCTAATAATGCTATTATTAATTCTATTAATGCTAATAATGCTATTAATGCTATTAATAATGTTATTAATGCTATTATTAATGCTAATAATGCTATTATTAATGCTATTAATGTCAATATTTATCCTAATAATGGTATTATTAATGCTATTAATGCTAATAATAATGCTATTAATGCTATTAATGCTAATAATAATGCTATTAATGCTATTAATAATGTTATTAATGCTATTATTAATGCTAATAATGCTATTATTAATGCTATTTATGCTAATAATAATGCTATTAATGCTATTAATAATGCTATTAATGCTATTAATAATGCTATTAATCCTATTATTTATGCTATTAATGCTATTAATGCTAATATTTATCCTATTAATGGTATTATTAATGCTGTTAATGCTAATAATAATGCTATTAATGCTAATAATAATGCTATGAATGCTATTAATAATGTTATTAATGCTATTATTAATGCTAATAATGCTATTATTAATTCTATTAATGCTAATAATAATGCTATTAATGCTATTAATAATGTTATTAATGCTATTATTAATGCTAATAATCCTATTATTAATGCTATTTATGCTAATAATAATGCTATTAATGCTATTAATAATGTTATTAATGCCATTATTAATGCTAATAATGCTATTATTAATTCTATTAATGCTAATAATAATGCTATTAATGCTATTAATAATGTTATTAATGCTATTATTAATGCTAATAATGCTATTATTAATGCTATTTATGCTAATAATAATGCTATTAATGCTATTAATAATGCTATTAATGCTATTAATAATGCTATTAATCCTATTATTTATGCTATTAATGCTATTAATGCTAATATTTATCCTATTAATGGTTTTATTAATGCTGTTAATGCTAATAATAATGCTATTAATGCTATTAATAATGTTATTAATGCTATTATTAATGCTAATAATGCTATTATTAATTCTATTAATGCTAATAATAATGCTATTAATGCTATTAATAATGTTATTAATGCTATTATTAATGCTAATAATCCTATTATTAATGCTATTTATGCTAATAATAATGCTATTAATGCTATTAATAATGTTATTAATGCTATTAATAATGCTAATAATGCTATTATTAATGCTATTAATGCTAATAATAATGCTATTAATGCTATTAATAATGTTATTAATGCTATTATTAATGCTAATATTGCTATTAATAATGCTATTAATGCTAATAATAATGCTATTAATGCTATTAATACTGTTATTAATGCTCATAATACTGCTAATAATGCTATTAATACTGCTATTACTGCTAATAATAATGCTATGGCTTATATTATTGCTATTGATGATGCGATTATTATTTAAAAATCTTTAAAAAAACAATAAACATATTTTAGATACCCGATGCATTTGCATCAGGCTAACAGCTATAACTACTATAATCAAATTAATGCACGTTCTAGAATCCCGATGCATTTGCATCGGGCTCACAGCTAGTATACAATAACGGACTAACGGACTATATGGAGCAGTTATAACTAACTGATGGAAAAAGCTCCTTGGGGAGAAAAAGGCCCACAACAATTAATAATGTATTATATACATCTAAGGGTAATCACCTCAGTGTTTCAAAATGAAGTTCTGTTTAACCCAATATAAGTATTCAGGTTACTGGCGGGTCATTAATGCCAAGCTCTCTTAAAAGTTGAAGACCCTCCTCCAATCTGTCTATCACATGAGAAGTAGGACCCCGCTTAAAGTTAAGTCTGATCTGGGAGAGCCATCTATACATAATACCATTAGCCCTCAATATCTTGGTGACAGGAGTCAGAATTCTACGTTTCGACAATGTTTCCTTAGAGAGGTTTGAAAAAATTTTAATATCATGAAATGGTCTAGGTAACGTCTCATGCTTCTGCATGTATGTGGTGAGAAGATTTTTTGTGTTTTTAAAGCTAAAAGTAACCAGAGTGTCTCTAAGCAACTTCTCCGGGACAGATGTGGGTTTAGGAAGGTGAAACGCTTTATCCAGCAAACACTCTACATCTGACAGTGAGGGCAACACTGTTTTAATCATTTTTTTAAGGTAAGGCTGTAATTCAGACCTCGTGACTGTCTCAGGAATTCCCCTCAATTTTAAATTGGACTGTCTATTAGTATTGTCAAAATATTCCAATTTACTGGACAATGTTTTATAATCCTGTTTAGGTTTGTCCAATTCTTTTCTAAGAGAGCTATTAATTTTATAAAGCAGAAATTTTTCGGTTGCGCCACACTGTTTGCTAAAGGCAGATTAAATTCTCCATTACACTGATTCCTCACTCACCTTGACTTGTTGTGCCGTCTCTGCACAACCAGATTGTAGGCTCAGTGGTGAGGAAAGGATCCGAGACCTTTGCTCGCCGGTTCCTGGTTCCAAACTGATTGTCCAGCTCCAACTCGCTTCTCCGGGTCCCGTGATCAATCACGTGTCTGTTTTACCAGCCAGGTCCTTGTGTGCAGAGCTGCTCTCTTCCACCACACTCCCCATAGGGAGGATAAAATAAGGAACAATACAGATATGGTGGTATTTAGAATATGAGCGCTACACAAGGACACTGCACTGATCAGTATTACCTTTAGATCTTTATTGAATGTTAACAAATGTGAGTCCTCGCCACAACATGTTTCGACACTAATGCGTCTTCCTCAAGTGGTCGAAACATATTGTGGCGAGGACTCACATTTGTTAACAATCAATAAAGATCTAAAGGTAATACTGATCAGTGCAGTGTCCTTGTGTAGCGCTCATATTCTAAATACCACCATTTCTGTATTGTTCAGCTATTAATTTTAGACAGTCTTATTATCTCAGCCTCCATTTTGTCAGCTCTGGTAGTTAGGGTGGAGAGTGTTTCTTTAATATCAGAGAACTCCATTTTCATCTGATCAGCGAAGCTGTGGAAGAGGTCAAGCAAAAAGTCCCTATCTACTTGCCCAGCCTGACCCCTCATTTTAATAGATAAGGGAGAGGAAGTGACCCTAGGTCTTTGTTTAACAGGGGGGGAACCAGAACTGTCACCCCCTCCCGAGTCCAATTCCTCCAAAGTAGATCCAACAAAAGCAGAACTGCCATGGGGGCTTATGTCCTTACGTTTTGAGGTATGCTTCAAGCTGTCACCACCCCTATTATCTAGGGTGTCCACATCTGAGCCCCGTATGTGAGAATCTATTTTATCCACCTTCTGTTTGTGTTCGCTATCCAAAATCAGCCTAGCTGTAGATGGAGTGCATTTAAGATGGGGTTTAGTGGACCTACCCATAGGATTCATAGTGACCTTATCAAGATCTGTCTGCCTACGAGACATAGTAAATAAAAGGAAGGTGTCTAAACAGTATCAGGATTATAAAGCTTAATATAAAAAATATTAGTGTGGCTATATTCAACCTCAATGTGAGAATTTGGTCACCGTCAAAGCTAATTGACACAATGCCTAAATCCCAGCAGCACCAGTACACTGCAACGCCACCCACACAGATAAGAAAACAGTTAACTTAAATCAATATATACATATTCTTGAGATCTGCTTCACACTCCAGAAATCCCAGGGTCTGCGAAGCTTGCGATCACCAGAGGCCCTCCGACCTCACTTGCCCGCGCAGAATCCTCAGATGTTATGAGTCTTGAATATTGCAGAAAAGTCACCAGTAATATGCATATATCAGATATACTGGACCAATACAATGGCTTAATATCGTGAATGAACTAGTAACAAATCCAAATTTGTCCAATATAGTATAATCGTCACTAGTAAATAGAAATAGGATCCAGGTGAAAAGAGAAAGACAATATAATCTTCAAAAAGTAGACTGTGAAGAGTAACAGAAGTGTTTATTTGTAATTTCTGCAGAAAATCCTCCAAAAAAAATAAATTAAAAAAAAATGTAAAAAAATTAAAAAAATTAAAATAAAAAAAAATTGTATGAGTATAACAATAGTACAATAGCTGCTACACTTCTCCTTAGATAACAATGCAGGACAAAGGTGCAGTAGGAAATTGTGGGATATATAGAGAAAAGCAGGTCTACTTTATTTAAAATGGACCAAGAATTGCAATCCACATGTATAGTGCTGTGAGGAGCCAGCACTACTTAAATAGTGAGAGAAGCAAAGTCAGAGTGGTAAGCAGCAATTACTATGTGAGCTGCACAGTATCATATCAACTCCGGCGCAAGTACCAATATATATAATAGACGCTACGCAATATGCGTGAGTAAAGTTCTTAAAGTATTGGTTTTATCCACAGGAGCACTGAGGCTGTAGGTTTCTGGTAAAAAAAACCCACAAACAATACTAGTCCAAAAACAGTTCAGGGGGGTCTGGGGAGACCCAGGACAACTCTCCAAAGGGTTTTGAGAAGAAATTAGGGTGGCACAGCAAAGCACAAAGCTCTAAAAGAAATGCTGAATCTTGGATTTTTTGACAGGAAAAGTCCAAAATCATAGGTGCCAATACAAAAATAGGTTAGGAGGGTTCAGACTATCCCAGGGTAATCTCCTGCCAATGGTGCCAATGGAAGCCTGTCAGATGCCTGTCAGACGTCTGTCAGCTGTCCCCAAATCATGGAAATCAATGGAAATGTCACACAGGCTGTCTCTCAAAGTTTCTTTCAGTATACTGAGAGATTTGAAGCCTAATTATATAAAATTTCGGGAGTATTAGGCAATGAAGATATTATGAGGCGACTAGGCAGCCATTATTCATGAGGTGAAAGCACAGTCCTTTACCTCAGGCAAATTTGATGACTGGACTCTGAGGAGAATTCTTAAAAGTGACCACTGACCCAAACAAAACGTACCCAAGGTGATTACCAGCTTGATAGTAGATCTTTTTCAGTTGTCAAAGTCTTTTTGAGGGCATTTAGCCCAGTCGCTTAATGTTGTGGGGAGAGCACAAGTAAAACCCTATACCATTACCATTAGGCCACCCCCCCTCCTCCGCTAAGTTGAAATATGGACTATATCCAAATGGCAGGAAATGCCGGACCACCGGTTGCCCACACACATTGCATGCTAACTGATTCCAGTACATGCAGCTTTGTGGATTGTACATCTGTCATTTATATGAAGACACACTAATGCATCTGCAAGCATTACCCTCTTGTGATGTGTAATGTAGTTGACCCAATTCTGTGTATTTCTGGAGTGAAAAATACTTTGCTTACATATATAATGAGTGTTGGCAGCCGTAGGACACATCTTGGTGTTGTACTGCCTTTCTGGACGTTCCATAATGTGAAGGCTGTACATTATGAGTAGTATGTGTTCACATATGTGGAGTAGGTGTTATGTTAAATGTCATACTGTTGTGGGTTCAATGAGCAAGAATTAGATGGTGTGTAACGTAACAGGCCAACCATGTAAGTGTGTATTGGTGGGGTAAGACAGGACTATGTACGTGGGCTAGTTGATGAAGTTTGTTCCTGTTATGGCTTCATGTGCTTATACAATTTTTTTTTCCTTTCGCATTACCAGAGCCTTGCTAACAGATATTGGACGTCATGCATCATTCCGCAATGGCAGTAGTGGCTGTGTCCATCATTGCCATCAGACAAATATGTCTGCTGACAGAGATAAGCAGGCACAGAATAAAGGCCCCGTTACATGCTGCGATGTTCCAGCGATTCGACCTGGCCGGGATCGCTGGAACATCGCTGTGTGGTCGCTGGTGAGCTGTCAAAAAGGCAGACTCACCAACGAGCAACGATAACACTGGTAAACAAGGTACACATCGGGTACCTAAGCACAGCGCTGTGCCTAGTTACCCGATGTGTACCTTGGTTACCAGCCTGCTCCCACTTACCCAGCCTGTCAGAATGAACATCGCTGGTCGTTGGATCCTGTCACACATGCCGATGCATGCATGACAGCGGCAGACCAACGCCCAAAAAATGGTCCTGGCCATTCTGCAACGATCAGCTAGCTGATCGCCAGTTGTTGCAGCATGTCACACACAGCGATATCACTGCGAGGTCGCTGCAGCGTCACAAAACCGGTGACGTTGCAAGGATATCGTTAGCGATATCGTTGTGTGTAACGGTGCCTTTACACTAGAACACAGCTGTTAGAGAAGTGCTTAGCTGGCCTCCACCCGGTGGCCATGTTTTCCTGTGCATTGCAAATAATGCATACTTTCAAACGCATGCCTATTTTTGCAAGCGTTAGTATGCATTTTTGCAATGCAAGTCTACGGTACATTGCATTTGTGCTGATTTACAACGGATCCGTTGTAACACACAGCATAAGTGCAATGTTAACCCAGCCTAACAGCAGCGAGGAGGGGAGACGGAGCCCTGGAGACTGCCTAGTCAGTCTACTGGTGGTACTATTATGCCCATTGCCCAGAATGTCCTCCCAGCCTTTGTGGTACTATTATGCCCATTGCCCAGTATGTACTGCCAGCCTCTGTGGTACTATCATGCTAGTACTACCACCAATGGCTGTTAGGACATGCTGGGTGGGCATGATAGTACCGCAGACGCTGACAGGACATACTAAGCAATGGGCATGCATGATAGTACCACCCGAGGCTGGCATGACATGCTGGCCAATGGGCATGATAATCATGCCCATTGCCCAGTAGTATGTCCTGCCAGCCTCAGTCAAGGGTCCCAGAAAGTTACCTCCTCATCTGTCCTGCTGCTGGTCGGAGTCCTGTACAGTGCAGCATGTAGTGTGAATGCCACACTATGGAGATGCTGCTTCTACTACTGCCAAGTGGAGGTGAGGGCCACATAGAGATTACAGGGGCCCCATTAGGGGCAGACACAGAGATCATGGGACCCCATCAGGGGCATACATAGAGATCACGGGGCCCCATCATGGGTGTATATATGGATGAGGGGCGTACATAGAGATCATGGGGTCTCATCAGGGGCATACATAAAGATCATGAGGCCCCATCAGGGGCGTGCATAGAGATAATGGGGCCCACTCAGGGACGTGCATAAAAATCATGGGGCTCACTCAGAGGCATACATAGAGATCACGGGGCCCCCACAGAGGTGCACATAGAGATCATGGGGCTCACTCAGATGCGTACATAGAGATCATCATGGGGCCCACACATAGGCGCACATAGAGATCATGGGGCCCACTCAGAGGCGCACATAGAGATCATGGGGCCCACTCAGATGCGTACATAGAGATCATCATGGGGCCCACTCAGAGGCGTACATAGAGAATATGGGGCCCACACAGAGGTGCACATACAGATTACGGGGCCCACACAGAGGAGTGCATAGAGGTCATCATGGGGCCCACACAAAGGCGCACATAGAGATCATCATGGGGTCCACTCAGATGAATACATAAAGATCATCACGGGGCCCACTCAGAGGCGTACATAGAGATTATGGGGCCCACACAGAGGTGCACATACAGATTACGGGGCCCACACAGAGGCGCACATACAGATTACGGGGCCCACTCAGGGGCGTGCATAGAGATCATCATTGGACCCACTCAGAGGCGTACATAGAGATTATGAGGCCCACACAGAGGTGCACATAGAGATCATGGGGCCCACTCAGATGCGTACATAGAGATCATCATGGGGCCCACATATAAGCGCACATAGAGATCATGGGGCCCACACATAGGCGTACATAGAGATCATGGGGCCCACACATAGGCGTACATACAGATTACGGGACCCACTCAGGGGCGTGCATAGAGGTAATCATGGGGCCCACACATAGGCGCACATAGAGATCATCATGGGGCCCACTCAGATGCATACATAGAGATCATCATGGGGCCCACTCAGAGGCATACATAGAGGTCATCATGGGGCCCACACAAAAGCGTACATAGAGATCATCATGGGGTCCACTCAGATGAATACATAAAGATCATCACGGAGCCCACTCAGAGGCGTACATAGAGATTATGGGGCCCACACAGAGGTGCACATACAGATTACGGGGCCCACACAGAGGCGCACATACAGATTACGGGGCCCACTCAGGGGCGTGCATAGAGATCATCATTGGACCCACTCAGAGGCATACATAGAGATTATGAGGCCCACACAGAGGTGCACATAGAGATCATGGGGCCCACTCAGATGCGTACATAGAGATCATCATGGGGCCCACACATAAGCGCACATAGAGATCATGGGGCCCACACATAGGCGTACATAGAGATCATGGGGCCCACACATAGGCGTACATACAGATTACGGGATCCACTCAGGGGCGTGCATAGAGGTAATCATGGGGCCCACACATAGGCGCACATAGAGATCATCATGGGGCCCACTCAGATGCATACATAGAGATCATCATGGGGCCCACTCAGAGGCATACATAGAAATCATCATGGGGCCCACTCAGAGGCGTACATAGAGATCATGGGGCCCACACATAGGCGTACATAGAGATCATGGGGCCCACACATAGGCGTACATACAGATTACGGGGCCCACTCAGGGGCGTGCATAGAGGTAATCATGGGGCCCACACATAGGCGCACATAGAGATCATCATGGGGCCCACTCAGAGGCGTACATAGAGATCATCATGGGGCCCACTCAGAGGCGTACATAGAGATTATGGGGCCCACACAGAGGCGCCATACAGATTACGGGGCCCACACACAGGCGCACATACAGATTACGGGGCCCACTCAGGGCGTGCATAGAGATCATCATTGGGTCCCACTCAGAGGCATACATAAAGATTATGGGGCCCACACAGAGGTGTACATAAGATCATGGGGCCCACATCAGATACGTACATAGAGATAATCATGGGCCACATATAAGTGCACATAGAGATCATGGTGCCCACACATAGGCGTACATAGAGATCATGGGGCCCACACATAAGCGCACATAGAGATCATGTGGCCCACACATAAGGCGTACATACAGATACGGGGCCCATCACAACGCGTGCATAGAGGTAATCATGGGGCCCACACATAAGGCGCACATAGAGATTATCATGGGGCCCACTCAGATGCATACATAGAGATCATCATGGGGCCTACTCAGAGGTGTAATAGAGATCATCATGGGGCCCACACATAGGCGCACATAGAGATCATCATTGGGCCCACTCAGAGGCGTACATAGAGATTATGGGGCCCACACAGAGGTGCACATAGAGATCATGGGGCCCACTCAGATGTGTACATAGAGATCATCATGGGGCCCACACATAAGCGCACATAGAGATCATGGGGCCCACACATAGGCGTACATAGAGATCATGGGGCACACACATAAGCGCACATAGAGATCATAGGGCGCACACATAGGCGTACATAGAGATTATGGGGCCCACACATAGGTGTACATAGAGATCATGGGGCCCACACATAGGCATACATACAGATTACGGGGCCCACTCAGGGGCATGCATAGAGGTAATCATGGGGCCCACACATAGGCGCACATAGAGATCATCATGGGGTCCCACTCAGATGCATACATAGAGATCATCATGGGGCCCACTCAGAGGCGTGTATAGAGAGTATCATGGGGCCCACTCAGAGGCATATATAGATAATGGGGCCCACACAGAGGCGCACATACAGATTACGGGGCCCACACAGAGGCGCACATACAGATTACGGGGCCCACTCAGGGGCGTGCATAGAGATCATCATTGGGCCCACTCAGAGGCGTACATAGAGATTATGGGGCCCACACAGAGGTGCACATAGAGATCATGGGGCCCACTCAGATGCGTACATAGAGATCATCATGGGGCCCACACATAAGCGCACATAGAGATCATGGGGCCCACACATAGGCGTACATAGAGATCATGGGGCCCACACATAAGCGCACATAGAGATCATGGGGCCCACACATAGGCGTACATACAGATTACGGGGCCCACTCAGGGGCGTGCATAGAGGTAATCATGGGGCCCACACATAGGCACACATAGAGATCATCATGGGGCCCACTCAGAGGCGTACATAGAGATTATCATGGGGCCCACACATAGGCGCACACAGAGATCATCATTAGGCCCACTCAGAGGCGTAAATAGAGATTATGGGGCCCACACAGAGGTGCACATAGAGATCATGGGGCCCACTCAGATGCGTACATAGAGATCATCATGGAGCCCACACATAAGCGCACATAGAGATCATGGGGCCCACACATAGGCGTACATAGAGATCATGGGGCCCACACATAAGCGCACATAGAGATCATGGGGCCCACACATAGGCGTACATAGAGATCATGGGGCCCACACATAGGCGCACATAGAGATCATCATGGGGCACACTCAGAGGCGTACATTCAGATTACGGGGCCCACTCAGGGGCGTGCATAGAGATCATCATGGGGGCCACTCAAAGGCATACACAGAGATTACAGGGCCCACTCAGGGGAGTACATAGAGATCATGGGATCCAGTCAGGGATTGTAGATAGAGATCATGGGGCTCCGTGAGGTTAGGCTCACACTGCCCCCCAGTATGGTGCCATCAGGGAGCTCCCACAGTGTTTGCTTCATACTAAGGCGGCCAGTGATGCCCTGTGGGACCTCCCAGAGGGCACCATGCTGGGGGCAGTAGTAGAAGCAGCAGCAGCATCTCCTCACACTAAATGCTGCACAGCACTACAGGCCCCCAGCAGGTGAGACTGGATGGTGGAGGCTGGAGCACGGTCTGGGATCCCCAGGCTGATGGCTGAGGAGCCCATCTATTATGGCAGAATGGGCTCCTCAGTTACCAGGACGACCCCCCCTCACCCAAGCCTCCTTCCCCTGCCCCCCGCCTTTATAGTCACCCTGGCCTGGGTCTGACTGTCTGCTGGGCTGCTGGGGCGACGGCGGGTCCCTCTCCTCTGCAGCGACGCTGCCGGCACCTGCACAGTGAGTGTGCACACAGCCTGGATGGAGGCAGTCATCGCAGGCTGAGACTGTCTCCATCTGCGCACGCGCCGGCAGTGTCGCGCTGCGCAGAGGAGGCTGGGCGGCACCGCAACAGCAGGTAAAGCACAGAGAGCTCTCTCTGTGCTTTGCTGCTGCAAGACAAGAAATAATCATTAATCATATCTGCAGTGCACCGATATGATTAGTGATAGTACAGGGGGGCCTCACACATATCCCTGCAGGGCCCAGGGGGGGTATGGGGGCGGGGCTAAGTGGGCGGGGCAAAAAAGTGTCGGGGCCCCCGGGGGATCTCCCGATCTCCCGCGGGCCAGTCCACCCCTGTATGGATCCTCTGTTTCATGTGTTGACTTTTATTAAACTTTTATATTTTTGCATGAGAACTTTGGTTTCCGTCCATGTGTTAATAAGGTACACTGAACACATATTGTCTGTCGCTGGTTAAAATGATCTGCAAAATCGGCTGGCCAATTTGCCATCCAAATTTCGGGACGCCGGATCGTCGGAGGGTGCAGGTGTGATTGCTATGTGTAACATCTCCTATGCAATCTAGGATAAGTACCAAAAACGTGCGCGCTCCCATGAAATTGCATGCGATATCAGAACGATATTGCGATGTGTAACGGTACCCTAACAGCCAGTGCCTGTCTATAAAGAGATACAATAGTTGTTTTCCTAAATCAAGTTCAAAATAGAAGATTTTTATCTCTTTTCTAATTTTCAACATAGAGAAATATATTTTTTTCTTTTAATCAGAGGATAAGTTGGTATTCTCTTCACATGTGTTTAGTATGTTGGATTGCAACATACATGATGAGAACAAGTGACACATATGTGTACCTACCTTGAGAGTGCAAATGGTGGTAATTGTAATGGCACACCTGGGGGCAAAAGCACACTTTTAGTTTTGAGCCATGACCATTTATGGCATCCACAATTCACGTGACCTATGACATCAGTGATTTCTGTGCAAAGAAAACAAAAAATCAATAACGCATGTGTTAATGCATAGCCAATATTGCGGCATGCATTAACGCATGCGTTGCCCATAGACTCTCATGTTAAAAAAAACGCTTGTGTTTTTGACAAAACACCCACGCTCACTCAGATGCATACATAGAGATCACGGGGCCCCCACAGAGGTGCACATAGAGATCATGGGGCTCACTCAGATGCGTACATAGAGATCATCATGGGGGCCACACATAGGCGCACATAGAGATCACATAATGGGTCACTGCGCCCGGGGTGTCAGATCACTTTCTGCAGCTCGATCACCATGCTGGCGGATCGGGCTCCAGAGTAGCGATCTGAAAGCAAAGGTGATCAAGCGTCGTGGGACCTTCGTTGTGGACTACGTCGGAGACAATCAAACGTCGTGGGACCTTCGTTATGGACTACGTCGGAGCGATCGAGCGTCGTGGGACCTTCGTTGTGGACTACGTCGGATCTTTTTATAATAAAGATGGAGTCCGAATTGTGTCTGTTTTTTTTTCAAATAAAAAGATTTTTCTCTCTGTGTATTTATTGACTATTTACCGTACTAGAGATTCCTAATGGCGGGTCTAACATTGGCCCTATATTATGAATCTCGGGCTTAGTGCCAGCTGCCAATAAAAAGCTGGCATTAACCCCTTTATTACCCAGTTAGCCACTGGCACCAGGGCAACTGGAAGAGCATGGGTACAGCGCCAGAAAATGGCGCTTCAATGAATGCGCCATTTTCTGGGGCGGCTGCGGGCTGCAATTCGCAGCATGGGGGGCCCAGAACACTTGGGCCTCTCTATGCTGAGGATTCCAGCCCCCAGCTGCCTAGTTGTACCTGGCTGGACCAAAAATATGGCGGAGCCCCACGTAATTTTTTTTTCTAGAATTAGTTCTAGAAATTTAAAAAAAATGGGCTTCGCTGTATTTTTGGTTCCAGCCAGGTATGACGAGGCAGCTGGGGGTGGGTGGCAGTCCGTAGCTGCCAAGTTGTACCTGGCTGGACCAAAAATATGGCGGAGCCCTATGTCATTTTTTTTCTAGAAATATTTCTAGAAATAAAAAAAAAATAGGCTTCGCTGTATTTTTGGTTCCAGCCAGGTATGACGAGGCAGCTGGGGGCTGGTGGCAGTCCGTAGCTGCCAAGTTGTATCTGGCTGGACCAAAAATATGGCGGAGCCCTATGTCATTTTTTTTCTAGAAATATTTCTAGAAATAAAAAAAAAAATAGGCTTCGCTGTATTTTTGGTTCCAGCCAGGTATGACGAGGCAGCTGGGGGCTGGTGGCAGTCCGTAGCTGCCAAGTTGTACCTGGCTGGACCAAAAATATGGCGGAGCCCTATGTCATTTTTTTTCTAGAAATAATTCTAGAAATAAAAAAAAAATAGGCTTCGTTGTAGTTTTGGTTCCAGCCAGGTATGACGAGGCAGCTGGGGGCTGGTGGCAGTCCGTAGATGCCAAGTTGTACCTGGCTGGACCAAAAATATGGCGGAGCCCTATGTCATTTTTTTTCTAGAAATAATTCTAGAAATAAAAAAAAAATAGGCTTCGTTGTATTTTTGGTTCCAGCCAGGTATGACGAAGCAGCTGGGGGCTGGTGGCAGTCCGTAGCTGCCAAGTTGTACCTGGCTGGACCAAAAATATGGCAGAGCCCCATGGGTCCCCTATGCTGCGAATTGCAACTACTAGACTAGTATGTTTTTTCACAAAAAGTTTCTTTATTCATTTATACGTCTCAATTTGTGAAGCACATGGTGGTTCAAAGTGCTCACTGTGCATCTAGATATGTTCCCTGGGGGGTCTAGTTTCCAAAATGGGGTCACTTGTGGGGGAGCTCCAATGTTTAGGCACACAGGGGCTCTCCATACGCGACCTGGTGTCCGCTAACAATTCCAATTGTTGGCAAACACCAGGTTGCGTATGGAGAGCCCCTGTGTGTCTACACATTGGAGCTCCCCCACAAGTGATCCCATTTTGGAAACTAGACCCCCCAGGGAACGTATCTAGATGCATAGTGAGCACTTTGAACCCCCAAGTGCTTCACAAATTGATCCATAAAAATAAAAAAGTACTTTTTTTTCCACAAAAAAATTATTTTTTCATTTTTACAGATCAATTTGTGAAGCACCTGGTGGTTCAAAGTGCTCACTGTGCATCTAGATATGTTCCCTGGGGGGTCTAGTTTACAAAATGGGGTCACTTGTGGGGGAGCTCTAATGTTTAGTCACACAGACGCTCTCCATACGCAACATGGTGTCCGCTAACAATTCCAATTGTTAACGGATGCCATGTCGCATATGGAGAGTCCCTGTGTGCCTAAACATTAGAGCTCCCACAAGTGACCCATTTTGGAAACTAGACCCCCCAGGGAACTTATCTAGATGGATAGTGAGCATTTGACCCCCAAGTGCTTCACAAATTAATGGAAAAAAAAATTTTTTTTCGAAAAACAATATTTTTCATATTTACAGATCAATTTGTGAAGCACCTGGGGGTTCAAAGTGCTCACTATGCATCTAGATACGTTCCCTGGGGGGTCTAGTTTCCAAAATGGGGTCACTTGTTGCGGAGCCCAATGTTTAGGCACACAGGGCTCACCAAACGCAACATGGTGACAGCTAACAATTGAGCTGATTTTTATTCAAATTGTTAGCGGACACCATGTCGCTTTGGAGAGTCCCCTGTGTGCCTAAACATTGAGCTCCCCCACAAGTGACCCCATTTTGGAAACTAGACCCCCCAGGGAACTTATCTAGATGGATAGTGAGCATATTGACCCCCCAGGTGCTTCACAAATTAATGGAAAAAAATTTTTTTGCGGAAAACAAGTACTTTTTCATTTTACAGATCAATTTGTGAAGCACCTGGGGATTCAAAGTGCTCACTATGCATCTAGATACGTTCCCTGGGGGGTCTAGTTTCCAAAATGGGGTCACTTGTTGGGGAGCCCCAATGTTTAGGCACACAGGGGCTCACCAAACGTGACATGGTGCGCTAACAATTTGAGCTATTTTATTCAAATTGTTAGCGGACACCATGTCGTGTTTGGAGAGCCCCTGTGTGCCTAACATTGGAGCTCCCCCACAAGTGACCCCATTTTGGAAACTAGACCCCCCAGGAACATATCTAGCTGCATAGTGAGCATATTGAACCCCCAGGTGCTTCACAAATTGGAATATGAAGAAAAAATTTTTGGGAAAAAAGTGCTTTTTCATTTTTATGGATGAATTTGTGAAGCACCTGGGGTTCAAAGTGCTCACTATGCATCTAATACGTTCCCTGGGGGGTCTAGTTTCCAAAATGGGGTCACTTGTGGGGGAGCCCCAATGTTTAGGCACACAGGGGCTCACCAAACGACATGGTGTCCGCTAACAATTTGAGCTCATTTTGCATTCAAATTGTTAGCGGACACCATGTCGTGTTTGGAGAGCCCCTGTGCGTCTCCACATTGGAGCTCCCCACAAGTGACCCCATTTTGGAAACTAGACCCCCCAAGGAACATATGTAGCTGCATAGTGAGCACTTTGAACCCCCAGGTGCTTCACAAATTGGTCCGTAATAATGAAAAAAGAAATTTTTGTGGAAAAAAAAGTGCTTTTTCATTTTTATGGATGAATTTGTGAAGCACCTGGGGGTTCAAAGTACTCACTATGCATCTAGATACGTTCCCTGAGGGGTCTGGTTTCCAAAATGGGGTCACTTGTTGCAGAGCCCCAATGTTTAGGCACACAGGGGCTCACCAAACGCAACATGGTGACAGCTAACAATTTGAGCTGATTTTTATTCAAATTGTTAGCGGACACCATGTCGCTTTTGGAGAGCCCCTGTGTGCCTAAACATTGGAGCTCCCCCACAAGTGACCCCATTTTGGAAACTAGACCCCCCAGGGAACATATCTAGATGGGTAGTGAGCATATTGAACCCCCAGGTGCTTTACAAATTGATCTGTGAAAATGAAATAGAACTTTTTTTTTCACAAAAAATTTTTTTAGCCTAAATTTTTTCGTTTTCACATGGCAACAGCAATAAAATTCATCCTAAAATTTGTTGGGCAATTTCTCCTGAGTACACCGATACCTTATGTGGTCATAAACCACTGTTTGGGCACACAGCAGGGCTCAGAAGGGAAGGAGCGCCATTTCACTTTTTGGATGTAAAATTAGCTCCAAAATTCAAATTGCGCTCCTTCCCTTCTGAGCCCTGCCGTGCACCCAAACAGTGGTTTATGACCATATATGAGGTATCTGTGTACTCGGGAGAATTTGCACAACACATTTTAAGATCCATTTTATCCCGTTGCCCATGTGAAAATGAAAGAATTGAGGCTAAAAGAACATTTTTGAGAAAAAAATTTAAATATCCATTTTTTGTTTCCACTTTGCCTTAGGTCCTGTGAAGCACCGGAAGGGTTAATCATCTTCTTGAATATAGTTTTGAGTAGCTTGAGGGGTACAGTTTTTGGAATGGTGTCACTTTTGGGTGTTTTCTGTCATGTACACACCTCAAAAGGACTTCAAATGTGATGTGGTCACTAAAAAAAATGGTTTTGTAAATTTTGGTTGAAAAATGAAAAATTGCTCATGAACTTTGAACCCTTATAACGTCCTACCCCAAAAAAATTTTTTTCCAAAATTGTGCTGATGTGAAGTAGACATGTGGGAAATATTATTTAATAACTTTTTTCTGTCACATATCTCTCTGGTTTATCAGAAAAAAAAATAAAAAATGTGAAAATTGTGAAATTTTCAAAATTTTTGCCATATTTTTGATTTTTTCACAAATAAACACAAAAATTATCGACTTAAATTTAATACTAGCATGAAGCCCAATGTTTCACGAAAAAACAATCTCAGAATCGCTAGGATCGGTTGAAGCGTTCCAGAGATATAACCTCATAAAGGGACACTGGTCAGATTTGCAAAAAATGCCAAGGTCTTTAGGGTCAAAATAGGCTGGGTCCTGAAGGGGTTAAACTTTTATATTTTTGCATGAGAACTTTGGTTTCCGTCCATGTGTTAATAAGGTACACTGAACACATATTGTCTGTCGCTGGTTAAAATGATCTGCAAAATCGGCTGGCCAATTTGCCATCCAAATTTCGGGACGCCGGATCGTCGGAGGGTGCAGGTGTGATTGCTATGTGTAACATCTCCTATGCAATCTAGGATAAGTACCAAAAACGTGCGCGCTCCCATGAAATTGCATGCGATATCAGAACGATATTGCGATGTGTAACGGTACCCTAACAGCCAGTGCCTGTCTATAAAGAGATACAATAGTTGTTTTCCTAAATCAAGTTCAAAATAGAAGATTTTTATCTCTTTTCTAATTTTCAACATAGAGAAATATATTTTTTTCTTTTAATCAGAGGATAAGTTGGTATTCTCTTCACATGTGTTTAGTATGTTGGATTGCAACATACATGATGAGAACAAGTGACACATATGTGTACCTACCTTGAGAGTGCAAATGGTGGTAATTGTAATGGCACACCTGGGGGCAAAAGCACACTTTTAGTTTTGAGCCATGACCATTTATGGCATCCACAATTCACGTGACCTATGACATCAGTGATTTCTGTGCAAAGAAAACAAAAAATCAATAACGCATGTGTTAATGCATAGCCAATATTGCGGCATGCATTAACGCATGCGTTGCCCATAGACTCTCATGTTAAAAAAAACGCTTGTGTTTTTGACAAAACACCCAAAAATGCTGCAATATGCGTTTTTGGATGCGATATCAAAAACACATAGCGTTAAATGCAATGCACTCTGGCAATGCGTTTTTTGCATTGGACCCTATGGATGCGTTAATGACGCTAATATGACCCTAGCCTTAGTGAAATCTTTTTTATAAGGCTCCTGCTGTAATGCACAGGGAGTGATGAGAAAATGAAACTATGAAACCTTCAGAATCTTTACAGAAATAAAAACTATTAAGGAACACAAAACTTGTAGCTTGTCAGATTTTTCTACTCCCTTGTGGTATACAATTGTTGGCACAATGTGTTGGATAAAGCTGACATAGTACCTCTTGCCATGGACCCATTTACAGAAAATTACAGTAATGACCACTTTACACGCAGCTACAGGTAACAGGTTTTCCACAGGTAACTTACTGGCTGCAGTGAAATCATGGAGACATAGTTCCATTCGTACACAGCAACAAGGTAGAACCATGTCTCCATGATTTCACTGCAGCCAGTAAGTTACCTGTGGAAAACCTGTTACCTGTAGCTGCGTGTAAAGTGGCCATAACTGGTAGTGAAAAGGGAACTTCAAGTATACAAGTGTACACAATGAGATACTACTACATACAGTATTAACACTGTTCTGTATTAATGGCAGAAGGTAGGAGATAGGAGGAAAATTAAATGTGAGTTGTAACACATTTCAGAAGACAATATGAATACCGTGGCTTATTTAAATGTAGCATAGCAGAATTTGTCATCTGGTTTATTTACTTATATAAAACTTGCAATTCTATGGGCAATCAGCACTACAACACAGCGATGTGATGAAGAACTGGTGACCATGAGAAACTCAGCTCTGCTACACCACACCAGTAATCTGATGCACAAGACAAGCTAGACATATGCTGTGAGTTGTTAAATTCATTTTAGTCAATAACTGACTGGTTAAAAGTCAACATTTCATTGAAATAAAACTCTCAAATGTCAAGATATTTATGTGCTCAAATAATACTTTGTCCCAGTACAGGCAAAATTTTAGACTAATAATATGAAAAAGTAATAAAATAACACATGCCTTTTACATAATGTTACTACAAGCTGCATATAATGTGGTGTAAAGTGAGGGAGAATAATTGGTGTGACAGAGTCCCTTACTTACTGCAGCCTTAATGGAGCACATTGTGCCATGAGCAAGGGTGCACTGCCATCAGCTGGACTACGCCAGACATTACAAAATACTAACCACCAATGTTCACTGCAGGGCCCTGCTGCTGTTTTTAATCTGTTCATTTTGAGTTTTAAATATTCAACAATATAATGAATTGAACAGTAATAATTAGTCAAATTACAGAAACAATTCAAAATAAAATAGTTTCAGCATTCTTTTAGACTCAACTCGGCACAATTTCATGGATTCTCTCTGATAAAGTGAATGAGGGTTGTCAAAACAAATAAGGAGTACACTCTGGAGTAAGACTTGTTTCTGCCCCAGATTTAGTAAAACTGTGATCCAGCAGGAGCATAGTAAAATAATACCTCTAGTAGGATGACTCTACAAAGGAGACCAGCCTAAGTGATAGATCTGCACTTAGTGATCATAATGCATTCCAAAATGGCAAACCACTACTGGCTGAAATGTGAGCAAATCAAGGCCAAGGCGTCTGTGCGCTGCAGACTTTGCAGAGTGTGCACCAAGTGCAGCAGTGTACAATGGAGGTCAGAGGACAGGTGATGATGCAATGCCTTAAATCCTTCCATTCCATACAGAAGATGAGACTGAACCCCCAGAGCTATTCCAATGTCCCGAAAATCCTTCACTCCAGGAGTCATAAAGTCAAGTTTTTGTGCAAGTAACAGAAGTAGAGACTCTGGAACTTTAGAGATGGGAAGACCTAGAAGAAAAGAAAACTTTTTTTAGGGGCTGACAAGAACACTTTGGATATTCAGTGATGTAATGGCAGTCATGATCTTCATTTTATTTACAGATTCATTTCATTCGTTACTTTTAAACTGATGAAAGAAAAGCTTCAAATTTTCTGATGCCTTCACAGTGAGGACTAAATTCCACAGCCATATCCTATATAATAATTCCCCAAAGCCAGCTTCCGTCACTATGTAACGTTTATGACGTCACATCCTACTGAAGCTGGCATAGTGGATGAATTGTCCCTAACTAATATGGCCGCTTACTTGGTAGTGGGGACTTTCAATGCCCCACTACCGATGCTCCTCTGCCCCACTACCGATGCTCCTCTGCCCCACTACCGATGCTCCTCTGCCCCTCCACGGCATGTCCAGCTCTGGGCCCCTCTGGTATTATACTCACCACTCCATCGCACCCGCACCCGCCTCCGTCTTCTTTCTTCTTCCGTCCTCCGCTCCATGTCGCCGCCCTCTAAATAGTGAAACCAAGATGGCGGCCGGAAATTCTCGCGAGAGTTCCCAGCCGCCATCTTGGTTTCGCCCTGTGCACAGCGGCAACATGCAAGATGGCGGCCACAAAGTCACGCCTCGCGAGAGTTCCCGGCCGCCACCTTGGTTTCGCCCTCTGGACAGCGGCGACATGCAAGATGGCGGCTGCGAAGTCACGCCTCGCAGGATTTCCCGGCCACCATCTTTAATGTCGACGCTCTGCACAGCCCGAAACCAAGATGGCGGCCAGGAACTCTCGCGACACTTCCCGGCCGCCATTTTGAGTTACCTCATAACGCTGCTGCGCCGCCCTCACGCTTCCCGGCCGCCATTTTGACTCCTGGCATTGTTACCTCACAACTCTCAGTATTTACATATATATATATATATATATATACGTATTTACGTATTTATAGATATACACTTGCTACTGGTTGCATTTGGTGCCTGCTGCAATACCCTGCAGTCTGACCTCCCTATTTATATATATATACCATTTCTACTGCCCGCATTTGTCGCCTTCTACAACACCCTGGGGTCTGACCTCCCTATTTATATATATAACAATGCTACTGGCCGCATTTGGTGCCTGCTACAACAGCATGGAGTCTGACCTCCGTATTTATATATATACCACTGCTACTGGCCGCATTTGTCGCCTACTAGAACAGTCTCGAGTCTAACCTCCCTATTTATATATATATACCATTGCTACTGGCCGCATTTGGTGCCTGCTACAATAGCCTGGAGTCTGACCTCCGTATTTATATAACATTGCTACTGGCCGCATTTGGTGCCTGCTACAATAGCCTGGAGTCTGACCTCCGTATTTATATATATACCATTGCTACTGGCCGCATTTGTCGCCTACTACAACAGTCTCGAGTCTAACCTCCCTATTTATATATATACCATTGCTACTGGCTGCATTTGGTGCCTGCTAGAACAGCCTGGAGCCTGACCTCCGTATTTATATATATACCATTGCTACTGGCCGCATTTGTCGCCTACTACAACAGTCTCAAGTCTAACCTCCCTATTTATATATATAGCATTGCTACTGGCCACATTTGGTGCCTGCTACAACAGCCAGTCTGACCTCAGTATTTATATATATACCATTGCTACTGGCCGCATGTGTTGCCTACTACAACAGTCTCGAGTCTAACCTCCCTATTTATATATATACCATTGCTACTGGCCGCATTTGGTGCCTGCTACAATAGCCTGGAGTCAGACCTCCCTATTTATATATATATACCATTTCTACTAGCCGCATTTGTCGCCTGCTACAACAGACTCAAGTCTGACCTCCCTATTTATATATAACATTGCTACTGGACGCATTTGGTGCCTGCTACAATAGCCTGCAGTCTGACCTCCATATTTATATATATAACAACGCTACTGGCTGCATTTGGTGCCTGCTACAATAGCCTGAAGTGTGACCTCCGTATTCATATATATACCATTGCTACTGGCCGCATTTGGTGCCTGCTACACCAGCCTGGAGTCTGACATCCGTATTTATATATATAATAATTCTACTGCCTGCATTTGGTGCCTGCTACAATAGCCTGGAGCCTGACCTCCGTATTTATATATATATAACATTACTACTGCCCGCATTTGGTGCCTGCTACAATAGCCTTGAGTCTGACCTCCCTATTTATATATATATACCACTTCTACTTGCCGCATTTGTCACCTGCTACAATAGCCTGGAGTCTGATCTCCGTATATATATATATATATACCATTGCTACTGGCCGCATTTGGTGCCTGCTACAATAGCCTGGAGTCTGACCTTTCTATTTATATATATACCATTTCTACTGGCCGCATTTGTCGCCTGCTACAACACCCTGGAGTCTGACCTCCCTATTTATATATATATATATATACTGCTACTCACGTTTATAACGACGTTCAGCACACCATTGTGCAGCTCATACTTATAAAATGACCTACCCGATCTGTCATCAGTACCGCTGCATATGTTGAACAACAAATAACACTAAAACAAACCTTTCTAAAAAACCTTCTATTCTACACTGCAGTATCTGTATAAGGATCAAAACCACTATAAAAAATAATTTTATTAACCATTGCTTTATATCTATAAGGACCAATAAGACTTGAAAACAACTTTTTTCTCTACTGCTCAAAATCTCTACAAAAACCAATACACCATCATAGGTCGTAACAAAAACTATGCCAATGACACAGACAAGAAAGCTGCTTTAGCACAACGTCAACGAAAACGCCGTGCTAACGAGACCCCTGAGGAAAATAAGCATCGTCTGGACACTATGAAGGCTTATTTTCAACATCGCCTTACCCACGAATCACCTACATCTAAATCTATTTGCTTAGCACAAGCTGCCTCTTCACGCCAAAAACAACGACAACATACACCTTCTACCTCTTTATTGATAGTCCCCTCACATCTAGATGCTTCTACTTCTGCATGTGACACTTCATCGTCTAAAACCTTCTCCCACATGCTTTCTCAACACTTAATTTCCTCACTACCAATCCCACTACCGCTCTATACAGACCCACACTTTCTTCACTCTCAAGCTCTGACTCTAAGCCACAATCAAGTGACACCACAACCCCCAATACTCCTATACATTGCTCTCCACAAAAACTCCCCTACACCTTTACGACATACACTTCCACTACATTCTACATATTACACTCATGATGAAAGTACTATTCCTGAACATAGCTGTGGTGAAATGAAGCATCTTTGTCAACGTTGCCAAGCTTTGCATTTCATAGCTGAAATACTTACTGATAACAATTTTAACCTTTACTGTCATAAGGGTATACCAAAATATCCACATGTCTTTACACGTTTGCTTAAAGGTGAAAGTGAATTTAGCAAAATTGTATGGACAATATTGGATGCATTAACAGTTCCTTTGCTTTTGCCTTCATGGGTGCAAATATTTCCCCACCTCCAGGACATGGCCCATACTGTTTCCACATACATGGCCAGATCTATCACAGAAAAGGCACACTATATCCCTCTGATGACCAAAACCCTGCATATGCTCAACTTTACATTCTCGATACCGCTACCGCTAACGAACAACGCTTACAATGTAAAGAAAATCAAAAATGTCATCCCACATTGATGTATATATGAATAAATGACGGCATCACCTGGACATGAAAAGGTGCTGGCAAAAAAATATATACATGAATAAAGGGATTAATTGCCGCGACACTGATCATGGTGTGAATGAACAAGCATATGGCTATGTTCATGGCTATGTACAGCTAAGGTGGTATATATGACAATGAAACACAGTAAATGCTGCTATAGAATATAAGGAAAAAAAGAGAGTCTTAGCTTCAACAATGGCCATTGGGGAAGAGCCCGGTAACTGCGACAAAGTGCTCTCTACCAACCGGGTCCTAACGCACTAGTGCTTCATGCGGTATGCAATTGCTAGTTTGGGATTTTTATGTCTGTGAGTTGCAATTAAAACCTGCTGGTATAGTGTGTCTGTGGACTAGGGCTACAGCAAGATGGAGTAAGGTCACAGCTACTGGGTTGGGGGAGGGAAAGGGAGCTCGTCAGAAAAATTATACTATATATATGAATAAATGACGGCATCACCTGGACATGAAAAGGTGCTGGCAAAAAAATATATACATGAATAAAGGGATTAATTGCCGCGACACTGATCATGGTGTGAATGAACAAGCATATGGCTATGTTCATGGCTATGTACAGCTAAGGTGGTATATATGACAATGAAACACAGTAAATGCTGCTATAGAATATAAGGAAAAAAAGAGAGTCTTAGCTTCAACAATGGCCATTGGGGAAGAGCCCGGTAACTGCGACAAAGTGCTCTCTACCTACCGGGTCCTAACGCACTAGTGCTTCATGCGGTATGCAATTGCTAGTTTGGGATTTTTATGTCTGTGAGTTGCAATTAAAACCTGCTGGTATAGTGTGTCTGTGGACTAGGGCTACAGCAAGATGGAGTAAGGTCACAGCTACTGGGTTGGGGGAGGGGAAAGGGAGCTCGTCAGAAAAATTATACTATATATATGAATAAATGACGGCATCACCTGGACATGAAAAGGTGCTGGCAAAAAAATATATACATGAATAAAGGGATTAATTGCCGCGACACTGATCATGGTGTGAATGAACAAGCATATGGCTATGTTCATGGCTATGTACAGCTAAGGTGGTATATATGACAATGAAACACAGTAAATGCTGCTATAGAATATAAGGAAAAAAAGAGAGTCTTAGCTTCAACAATGGCCATTGGGGAAGAGCCCGGTAACTGCGACAAAGTGCTCTCTACCTACCGGGTCCTAACGCACTAGTGCTTCATGCGGTATGCAATTGCTAGTTTGGGATTTTTATGTCTGTGAGTTGCAATTAAAACCTGCTGGTATAGTGTGTCTGTGGACTAGGGCTACAGCAAGATGGAGTAAGGTCACAGCTACTGGGTTGGGGAGGGGAAAGGGAGCTCGTCAGAAAAATTATACTATATATATGAATAAATGACGGCATCACCTGGTCATGCGACTTTGTCGCAGTTACCGGGCTCTTCCCCAATGGCCATTGTTGAAGCTAAGACTCTCTTTTTTTTTCCTTATATTCTATAGCAGCATTTACTGTGTTTCATTGTCATATACACCACCTTAGCTGTACATAGCCATGAACATAGCCATATGCTTGTTCATTCACACCATGATCAGTGTCGCGGCAATTAATCCCTTTATTCATGTATATATTTTTTTGCCAGCACCTTTTCATGTCCAGGTGATGCCGTCATTTATTCATATATATAGTATAATTTTTCTGACGAGCTCCCTTTCCCCTCCCCCAACCCAGTAGCTGTGACCTTACTCCATCTTGCTGTAGCCCTAGTCCACAGACACACTATACCAGCAGGTTTTAATTGCAACTCACAGACATAAAAATCCCAAACTAGCAATTGCATACCGCATGAAGCACTAGTGCGTTAGGACCCGGTAGGTAGAGAGCACTTTGTCGCAGTTACCGGGCTCTTCCCCAATGGCCATTGTTGAAGCTAAGACTCTCTTTTTTTCCTTATATTCTATAGCAGCATTTACCGTATATACTCGTGTATAAGCCGACTTTTTTCAGCCCAAAAATTGGGCTGAAAAGTCCCCCCTCGGCTTATACGCGAGTATATACATGTGTGTGACGGGGACGGGGGCTCTGACTGGGGGCAGGAGGAGGCAGGAGGGGGCTACAGTGACACCGCGCGGTCACGTGGGCCCGGCTCATTAATATGCACGCATCCCCCTGTCCATCCCCGGCAAGGGGATGCAGTGCATATTGCCCCACACAGCCCCTGGCGGCCCCCGGCAGTGGTATACAGCCCCCCCCGCCTAGTACCGGGCCCCCATGCTGCGGATACAGTAGTTCATACATTACCATCTCTCCCTGCAGCGCGCGGCTCCTCCAGTCCCAGCCGGCATCTTCCTGTAGTGTCATGTGACTGGCGCGTCACATGACACTACAGCAACAAGCCGGGCGGGAGATGGAGGAGCCGCGCGCTGCAGGAGATGGTAATGTATGAACTACTGTATGCTGTGCCGCAGCATGGGGGCCCGGTACTAGGCGGGGGGGCTGTATACCACTGCCGGGGGCGCTGTATAAACCCCCGGGGGCCTGCTGTATAAACCCCCGGGGGCCTGCTGTATAAACCCCGGGGGCCTGCTGTATAAACCCCCGGGGGCCTGCAGTATAAACCCCCGGGGGCCTGCTGTATAAACCCCCGGGGGCCTGCTGTATAAACCCCCGGGGCCTGCTGATACCCCCGGGGGCCTGCTGATACCCCTGGGGCCTGCTGAATACCCCTGGGGGCCTGCTGTATACCCCTGGGGGCCTGCTGTATACCCATGGGGGCCTGCTGTATACCCCTGGGGGCCTGTTGATACCCCTGGGGGCCTGTTGATACCCCTGGGGCCTGCTGATACCCCTGGGGCCTGCTGAATACCCCTGGGGGCCTGCTTATACCCCTGGGGGCCTGCTGTATACCCCTGGGGGCCTGCTGATACCCATGGGGCCTGCTGTATACCCATGGGGGTCTGCTGTATACCCCTGGGGCCTGCTGAATACCCCTGTGGGCCTGCTTATACGCCTGGGGGCCTGCTGATACCCCCGGGGGCCTGCTGTATACCCCCGGGGGCCTGCTGTATACCCCTGGGGGCCTGCTGATACCCCTGGGGGCCTGCTGATACCCCTGGGGGCCTGCTGATACCCATGGGGCCTGCTGTATACCCCTGGGGGCCTGTTGATACCCCTGGGGCCTGCTGATACCCCTGGGGCCTGCTGAATACCCCTGGGGGCCTGCTTATACCCCTGGGGGCCTGCTTATATGCCTGGGGGCCTGCTGTATACCACTGGGGGGGCCTGTATACCTTACTGCTGGGGGTTGTATACCTGTGCTGGAGTCCACCCTCGGCTTATACGCGAGTCAATAAGTTTTCCCAGTTTTTGGGGGCAAAAGTAGGGGGGTCGGCTTATACACGGGTCGGCTTATACACGAGTATATACGGTACTGTGTTTCATTGTCATATATACCACCTTAGCTGTACATAGCCATGAACATAGCCATATGCTTGTTCATTCACACCATGATCAGTGTTGCGGCAATTAATCCCTTTATTCATGTATATATTTTTTTGCCAGCACCTTTTCATGTCCAGGTGATGCCGTCATTTATTCATATATATAGTATAATTTTTCTGATGAGCTCCCTTTCCCCTCCCCCAACCCAGTAGCTGTGACCTTACTCCATCTTGCTGTAGCCCTAGTCCACAGACACACTATACCAGCAGGTTTTAATTGCAACTCACAGACATAAAAATCCCAAACTAGCAATTGCATACCGCATGAAGCACTAGTGCGTTAGGACCCGGTAGGTAGAGAGCACTTTGTCGCAGTTACCGGGCTCTTCCCCAATGGCCATTGTTGAAGCTAAGACTCTCTTTTTTTCCTTATATTCTATAGCAGCATTTACTGTGTTTCATTGTCATATATACCACCTTAGCTGTACATAGCCATGAACATAGCCATATGCTTGTTCATTCACACCATGATCAGTGTCGTGGCAATTAATCCCTTTATTCATGTATATATTTTTTTGCCAGCACCTTTTCATGTCCAGGTGATGCCGTCATTTATTCATATATATAAGTATAATTTTTCTGACGAGCTCCCTTTCCCCTCCCCCAACCCAGTAGCTGTGACCTTACTCCATCTTGCTGTAGCCCTAGTCCATAGACACACTATACCAGCAGGTTTTAATTGCAACTCACAGACATAAAAATCCCAAACTAGCAATTGCATACCGCATGAAGCACTAGTGCGTTAGGACCCGGTAGGTAGAGAGCACTTTGTCGCAGTTACCGGGCTCTTCCCCAATGGCCATTGTTGAAGCTAAGACTCTCTTTTTTTCCTTATATTCTATAGCAGCATTTACTGTGTTTCATTGTCATATATACCACCTTAGCTGTACATAGCCATGAACATAGCCATATGCTTGTTCATTCACACCATGATCAGTGTCGCGGCAATTAATCCCTTTATTCATGTATATATTTTTTTGCCAGCACCTTTTCATGTCCAGGTGATGCCGTCATTTATTCATATATATAGTATAATTTTTCTGACGAGCTCCCTTTCCCCTCCCCCAACCCAGTAGCTGTGACCTTACTCCATCTTGCTGTAGCCCTAGTCCACAGACACACTATACCAGCAGGTTTTAATTGCAACTCACAGACATAAAAATCCCAAACTAGCAATTGCATACCGCATGAAGCACTAGTGCGTTAGGACCCGGTAGGTAGAGAGCACTTTGTCGCAGTTACCGGGCTCTTCCCCAATGGCCATTGTTGAAGCTAAGACTCTCTTTTTTTCCTTATATTCTATAGCAGCATTTACTGTGTTTCATTGTCATATATACCACCTTAGCTGTACATAGCCATGAACATAGCCATATGCTTGTTCATTCACACCATGATCAGTGTCGCGGCAATTAATCCCTTTATTCATGTATATATTTTTTTGCCAGCACTTTTTCATGTCCAGGTGATGCCGTCATTTATTCATATATATAGTATAATTTTTCTGACGAGCTCCCTTTCCCCTCCCCCAACCCAGTAGCTGTGACCTTACTCCATCTTGCTGTAGCCCTAGTCCACAGACACACTATACCAGCAGGTTTTAATTGCAACTCACAGACATAAAAATCCCAAACTAGCAATTGCATACCGCATGAAGCACTAGTGCGTTAGGACCCGGTAGGTAGAGAGCACTTTGTCGCAGTTACCGGGCTCTTCCCCAATGGCCATTGTTGAAGCTAAGACTCTCTTTTTTTCCTTATATTCTATAGCAGCATTTACTGTGTTTCATTGTCATATATACCACCTTAGCTGTACATAGCCATGAACATAGCCATATGCTTGTTCATTCACACCATGATCAGTGTCGCGGCAATTAATCCCTTTATCCCACATTGATGAACATTATTGCTCTTCAATTACAAAATATAAACCCTTTTGTAGCAGCTTATCAAATGTTACGCGATGTCGAACACCAGGAACATATCAAAGCTGAACAAAATGGCACTGTCATGCCAAGCATCACCATGGCTCTTAAACAAGATCGGACTCAAGACCCTCGACACTACAATAATCCCATTGTTAGTGAAGTCGCTGTTGTCTTTCAAAATGACAATGGGGAGCTGCCATTCAATAGAGACATATTAATACATTTGAAACCTGATCCCAACAACCCTTTAGCGCCAAAAACCCACCAATCAGCATTTTCCATAGCAATTTGGATGCTCTCCTCTATCCACTATTTTTCCCTTATGGAGACCAAGGCTGGCATGATAGACTCAAGCAACAAGGCACCAGTACACGCAGGATCACACAACTCCAATACTATTGCTATATGCTATCTGTTCAACATCACTTTAATCCAGTACTGAATGGTGGGAAACTAACACAGCAGTACATTGTTGATGCTTATGTCAAAATCGAGACTAATCGCCTACATTTTATCCGCAAACACCAAAAGGATTTAAAAGTAGAGGATTACTGCGTACTCCAAGAACATCTACTCAAAAAATCCATTCAAAAGGGCATCCCCATTGGAAAAACTGTCATTTTACCATCTACCTTTGAAGGCAGTCCCAGAAACATGCAACAACGCTACCAGTATGCCATGGCTATTGTTACTAAGTATGGTCGACCTGATCTTTTCATCACCATGACCTGTAATCCTAAATGGAGTGAGATTACTAATAATTTAGAACCATGGCAGCGTGTTGAACACAGACCTGATTTGGTGGCACGCATCTTCAAAATTAAACTGGAAGCTCTCTTAAAAGACATTAGCAATGGATTGTTTGGAAAGGTTTGTGCTATGGTTCATGTCATAGAATTTCAAAAACGTGGTCTCTCACACGCTCACATTTTGCTAATTCTGGATAGCCTGTCTAAATTGAGGACTGAGGAGGACATAGATAATATAGTCTGGGCTGAAATTTCTGATGCTACTTACTACCCTCAGCTCCATAACATTGTTCTGCAACACATGATTCATGGTCCCTGTGGAGAACACAACCCCAATTCTTCCTGTATGGATCTTGGAAAGTGTACTAAAGGTTTCCCTAAACAATTTCAACCATCTACCGTCATACCAAAGGACGCCTATCCTACTTACAGCAGACTCATTGGCCCATCATATCAACACCATTCTAAGATGATTGACAATTCCTGGGTAGTTCCATACAATCCTTTTTTACTATGCAAATACAAGTGACATATTAATGTTGTGATATGTGCTTCCATTCGAAGTGTAAAATATTTATTTAAATACGTTTACAAAGGACATGACAAAGCCAATCTTGAAATTTCCCAGACTCACATCCAACATGATGAAACACACCAATTCGTGGATTCCAGATATGTTAGTGCACCGGAGGCAGCTTGGCGAATTTTTGCTTATCCAATGCATAAACAATCTCATACCATCATTCGCCTTGCCATACATCTGCCTCATTCTCAACCCCTATATTTTCATGAGGATGACTCCATTGCCAACATTAAACAAAAGCGCCATACCAATTCAACCCTTATGGCGTTCTTCACCCTTAATAAGAACGATCTACATGCTTATAACTATCTTTACCGCCAAATTCCCGAATACTATGTTTGGAAAGAAGGCTCTTGGGAACTTAGAAAACGAGGGGGTAGATCGGTTATTGGTAGAATGTATACTGTAAGTGTGAAAGATGAAGAACGATACTATTTACGGTTGTTGTTATTGCATGTCAAAGGTGCCACCAGTTTTGACAGCATCAAAACCGTCAATGAAGTCACACATAAAACCTTCAAAGATGCTGCATTAGCACTAGGATTATTATTCGATGATAGTCTTTGGAAAAATACTTTACTAGATGCCTGCATTCTCAACATGCCTGCACAGCTTCGCAACATGTTTGCTTACATCTGTATTTTTGGCCCTCCAACAAATCCGCTTCAGTTATGGAATGAATTTAAGGAACACTTTGTAGAAGACTACTGCCATGCATATCACTCCAACACTCAGGAGTGTGTCAATTGTGAAGGATATGCTATGACAGATGTCCAAGATGTTCTCAAAGGTCACGGCAAAACTTATGCTGATTTCAATTTACCACACCCAATTAAGATACCACAACAACTGCTCCCGCAGTATGATAAGGATTGAGTTAAGAACAGCTGCTGAGATGAAAGCTACTCTAAATCAAGAACAACTTTTTGCCTATGATGTCATTACTAAAGCTTTACAAGACACTACTTTAACACCTAAGTGCTTTTTCATTGACGGTCCTGGTGGCAGCGGAAAAACCTACCTATACCATCTACTTCTACATCATCTTAGGGGACAAGGTGACATTGTGTCACCTGCTGCCACTACAGGAATTGCCGCTAACTTGCTACAAGGAGGACAAACAATCCACTCTCTCTATGGCATACCAATACCTATCAATTAAACATCTGTGTCCAGGATTAAAAATGATACAGATGCGGCCAAACATTTAGAGAGTAGTAAACTATTGATTACACAGGTCAACAAAAAAAATTTTTTTTTTCTGGTGCCCAAAATATTTTAATGAATTTGGGGTATTTTTGGGGTGCTGATTCTGAATATGCTATCAGTTTTGCCAGATTGGCTCAAGTTTTTGAGATTTTTGGTATCTTATTTATAGCACTTGTTGGTAAATGCGACGCATCATCTCATTAATTTCTTTGGATTAGTACTTGAACTGAGCAGTTCTCAATATAGTTTTGTGTTAATTAGTGTTCTAAAAGTTTGTTCATAGCTTGATTTTTGCACTAACTTTATGTTGTTGTCTGTTTTCCAGTGAAAAGCATGAACTCATCAAGAAGAAGTTGTCTTAACGATCCAGACTCATTCTGTTACATTTGTGGTGAATATACACTGACAAAACATAGAAGAAACATAACAGACTTCGTTAAAAAAGTGTATTTTGCCTATTTTGGGGTTATGCTTGGGGACCAAGACAAGTTTTGGGCACCACACATAGTGTGCAAAGCATGTATCGAATTATTACGAAAATGGAGCAAAGGACAAAGAACAAGCTTCAAATTTGGTGTTCCAATGGTGTGGAGAGAGCAAAAAAATCATCATGATGACTGTTATTTCTGTGCAGTGCAAGTACAAGGATTCAATAAGCATAAGAAACGAAAATGGGAGTATCCTAACATGGAATCTGCAAGAAGGCCTGTCCCTCATTGTGAAGATGTGCCTGTACCTGTGTTTACCATGTTACCTGACCTTCCCCCACCTGATGATGATGATGAAATGCAGGGTATGGAGCTAAGCATTAGTTCTGGAAGTGAACTAGAATATGAAGGAAGTTTCAGAACACCTACGCAATTTACCCAAGGAGAGCTCAACGATCTAATAAGAGACCTCAACCTCTCAAAAAGTGCATCCGAACTTTTAGCTTCAAGGCTAAGTGAAAAAAATTGTCTGACGCCTGGAACTAAAATTACATCTTACAGGACCAGAGAAGAAGCACTTCTTCCATTTTTCTGTGAAGATGACCTACTTGTATATTGTAAGGATATTCCTGGCCTGATGCTGCAAATGGGTTTACAAGTATATCGTCCTGTAGACTGGAGGCTTTTCATAGATAGTTCTAAAAGGAGTTTGAAATGTGTTTTGTTGAACAATGGCAATCAGTGTGCATCTCTTCCAGTAGCTCACTCAACTAAACTTGCAAAACAATACCAAAATGTCAAAATGGTCTTGGAGAAACTGTGCTACCATGAACATTCGTGGCTGATATGTGTTGATTTAAAAATGGTCAACTTTTTACTTGGACAGCAAAGTGGATACACAAAGTATCCTTGCTTCATCTGCATGTGGGATAGTAGAGCAAAACATCAGCACTGGGAGAAACTGAATTGGCCTCCAAGGGACAGCTTGACAGTAGGAGCATCAAACATAGTGAACGAACCTTTGGTGGACAGGGAAAAAATCATTCTACCACCACTTCACATAAAGTTAGGATTAATGAAGCAGTTCGTCAAGGCATTAGACAAAGATGGTAATTGCTTCATGTACATCTGCAGATCTTTCCCTGGTCTTAGTAGCGAAAAACTGAAGGCAGGAATCTTTGATGGTCCTCAAATTCGGAAACTCATTAAAGATTCAAATTTTCCTAAGGAAATGAATGACATTGAAGCTGCTGCATGGTGTAGTTTTGTGTTGGTAGTGAAGAACTTCTTGGGAAATCAAAAGGCAGACAATTATGAAGAACTGGTACAAAACATGCTATTGAGATTTAGAAATCTGGGTGTACACATGAGCATTAAATTGCATTATCTTCACAGTCACTTGGACAGATTTCCAGAAAACCTTGGAGATTTTAGCGAAGAACAAGGGGAGAGATTTCATCAGGATATTATGGTGATGGAGGAAAGGTACCAAGGCAGATGGGACAGACATATGATGGCTGATTACTGCTGGAATCTACAGCGTGACTGCCCCAATAGCTCACATAGAAGGAAATCATATAAAAAGCGCTTTTCCAGCGATTAAATGTCTATCTTTCATGTCTTGTTCATTTTTGAAGATTACTTTCTAAAACTAGTTAAAATAAACTAAAATCAACATTTACTTTGTTAAATTTATTGTATTCATGACAATATCAATAAAGTTAATGCGCGTATAGCAAAAAACGTCTTTTTTTTTACACATTTTACGAAAAATCTCAAAAACTTGAGCCAATCTGGCAAAACTGATGACATATTCAGAATCAGCACCCCAAAGTTACCCTAAATTCAATGAAATATCTTTGGCACCAAAAATGCTGTTGACCAGTGTTATTGATAAGTGCACAATGCTATCAAAACATGCCTTGCATGTCATCGATAGACTTCTGCGGGACATCATGACAACAAATGTGGCTAAGAAACATAAAGCACCATTTGGAGCTAAAGTTATTGTTCTTGGAGGAGACTTTAGACAATGCCTTCCCGTCATCGCTCATGGAACAAGAACAGATATTGTGGAAAGCTGCATTAAATATTCCCAACACTGGTAACATTTTACTCGACTGCCGCTGTTGGACAACATGCGCTCCTCTGATTCTGAATACAGCACTTGGTTGCTTCACTGGGAAATGGTGAGCTCTCTAATGATTTCAACCTTGGAGAGGATGTCATAGAAATTCCTCCAGACATGGTGTGCACTGGCTCTATAATAACTGACCTCTTTGGAGACAAGATTTGCATTGATGTTAATAACGACAGTATAAGTATTGCTGCATCACATGCCATTCTACAGTTAGGGCCAGAAATATTTGGACAGTGACACAATTTTTGCGAGTTGGGCTCTGCATGCCACCACATTGGATTTGAAATGAAACCTCTACAACAGAATTCAAGTGCAGATTGTAACGTTTAATTTGAAGGGTTGAACAAAAATATCTGATAGTAAATGTAGGAATTGTACACATTTCTTTACAAACACTCCACATTTTAGGAGGTCAAAAGTAATTGGACAAATAAACATAACCCAAACAAAATATTTTTATTTTCAATATTTTGTTGCGAATCCTTTGGAGGCAATCACTGCCTTAAGTCTGGAACCCATGGACATCACCAAACGCTGGGTTTCCTCCTTCGTAATGCTTTGCCAGGCCTTTACAGCCGCAGCCTTCAGGTCTTGCTTGTTTGTGGGTCTTTCCGTCTTAAGTCTGGATTTGAGCAAGTGAAATGCATGCTCAATTGGGTTTAGATCTGGTGATTGACTTGGCCATTGCAGAATGTTCCACTTTTTTGCACTCATGAACTCCTGGGTAGCTTTGGCTGTATGCTTGGGGTCATTGTCCATCTGTACTATGAAGCGCCGTCCAATCAACTTTGCAGCATTTGGCTGAATCTGGGCTGAAAGTATATCCCGGTACACTTCAGAATTCATCCGGCTACTCTTGTCTGCTGTTATGTCATCAATAAACACAAGTGACCCAGTGCCATTGAAAGCCATGCATGCCCATGCCATCACGTTGCCTCCACCATGTTTTACAGAGGATGTGGTGTGCCTTGGATCATGTGCCGTTCCCTTTCTTCTCCAAACTTTTTTCTTCCCATCATTCTGGTACAGGTTGATCTTTGTCTCATCTGTCCATAGAATACTTATCCAGAACTGAGCTGGCTTCTTGAGGTGTTTTTCAGCAAATTTAACTCTGGCCTGTCTATTTTTGGAATTGATGAATGGTTTGCATCTAGATGTGAACCCTTTGTATTTACTGTCATGGAGTCTTCTCTTTACTGTTGACTTAGAGACAGATACACCTACTTCACTGAGAGTGTTCTGGACTTCAGTTGATGTTGTGAACGGGTTCTTCTTCACCAAATAAAGTATGCGGCGAAAATCCACCACTGTTGTCATCAGTGGACGCCCAGGCCTTTTTGAGTTCCCAAGCTCACCAGTCAATTCCTTTTTTCTCAGAATGTACCCAACTGTTGATTTTGCTACTCCAAGCATGTCTGCTATCTCTCTGATGGATTTTTTCTTTTTTTTCAGCCTCAGGATGTTCTGCTTCACCTCAATTGAGAGTTCCTTTGACCGCATGTTGTCTGGTCACAGCAACAGCTTCCAAATGCAAAACCACACACCTGGAATCCACCCCTGATCTTTTAACTACTTCATTGATTACAGGTTAACGAGGGAGACGCCTTCAGATTTAATTGCAGCCCTTAGAGTCCATTGTCCAATTACTTTTGGTCCTTGAAAAAGAGGAGGCTATGCATTACAGAGCTATGATTCCTAAACCCTTTCTCCGATTTGGATGTGGAAACTCTCATATTGCAGCTGGGAGTGTGCACTTTCAGCCCATATTATATATATAATTGTATTTCTGAACATGTTTTTGTAAACAGCTAAAATAAGAAAACTTGTGTCACTGTCCAAATATTTCTGGCCCTAACTGTATGTCCGAAAAATGAGAATGTTGATTATGTTAACTCTAAAGTCATGGATCGACTGAGTGGCAACTATACTGAATATACCAGTGATGATTCTATCGATGCTGATGACACTGATGAATGTGACAACTACCCATTGGAATTTTTAAACTCACTTACACCAACTGGAATGCCTTCACATCGGCT
The DNA here is from genome assembly GCA_033576535.1 of Allobates femoralis. Lineage (NCBI taxonomy): Eukaryota > Metazoa > Chordata > Amphibia > Anura > Aromobatidae > Allobates > Allobates femoralis. The sequence goes on along the minus strand of JARQOC010000008.1, from coordinate 75,744,173 downwards.
ACAACTTAAAATTGGTACCATTGTTATGCTATTACCTAAACACCAAGAAAGGTCTCTGCAACGGTTCCCGGCTGATTGTCACTGCCTTACTCGCCAACATCATACAGGCTAAAGTAATTACTGGGTCAGCAGCAGGAAATATTGTAGTTATTCCACGTGTCGATTTGTGTCCATCAGAGACTGGATTACCTTTTAAATTAAGACGTCGACAGTTTCCTGTCAAGCCAGCATTTGCAATGACCATTAACATTTGTTAAGGGCAAGGGCAGACACTCAATCGAGTTGGCATTTTTCTACCAGAACCAGAATTTGCCCATGGTCAATTATATGTAGCATTTTCCCGAGTTAAGCAACGCTGCAATGTTAGGGTTAAAGTGGTGGATACACCAGTTCAAGGAAAATTAATCCCGAATAGTCCTAAAGTATTTACTAGAAATATTGTTTACAAAAATGTTTTAATTTAAACTTATTTCACTTATATACATAGTCAGTTTAAAAAAAAAATAACCAAAAAAATTAGTTTAGCCATAGACATATAGCAAGACAAAAATAAAAAAATTAGTTTAGCATTAGATATGTAGATTTCAACTACTTATATAGGAAAGAGGTATATAACATACGTAGTCGTTATTATATTCTTTTCATTCATTCTTTTATATAGTACCATTAATTTAATAGCACTTTACATACATCAGTAATGCTGGCCCTCTTGAAGGGTTAATAACTCTATATCCTATGTACATAAATACATAGGTATGATATATCAACATACATTTTTACATCTAAGTTCAACACACATTAAGTAGAAGATGGTAGATGTGTATCATCAAAATTCCTTTATTTGATGATATGAACCCGCATGTTAAGCGCCAGCAGTATAGCTGCTGAGAAATTTGCTTCTCTTTTTAAACAGGGAGGGGTTTTTGTAAACAGCTAAAGAGACGGGCGGGATGGCTGTTCACACACATCTCCATCTCAAGGTGTGTTCTGTACACATAGATAGATAGATAGGTAAATAGATAGACATGAAAAATAGATATTTAGCTTTTACATCAGCGTTTTGCTGCTATTTGCGTACGTTGCGGTGAAAAAAAAACAATTTCCGCCCTTGCTATCTAAGGGCTGACCTACAGCACACTTGCGGCAACTCGCATGCAATGTATATAGCATTTGTGGTTCACTTGCGGCAGGTGCAGCAAACATGGTTTCGGCAGTTTCCGCCGCAAAAAATGCGCTTACCAGCGGATTTTTAGTGGCCACATTTGCTGCAACTGCTGAAGCCGCGTTTGCCGCATCTACAGCAAGTTAACCGCAAGTCCCATATACATTGCATGTGACTTGCTGCAAGTGTGCCGCAGTTAGTCCCTTAGGTAGCAAGTGCAGAAATTGTATTTTTTTTCATCCCCACGTTCTATCTATGTGTACAGAACACACCTTGAGATGGAGATGTGTGTGAACAGCCATCCCGCCCGTCTCTTTAGCTGTTTACAAAAAACCCCTCCCTGTTTAAAAAGAGAAGCAAATTTCTCAGCAGCTATACTGCTGGCGCTTAACATGCGGGTTCATATAATCAAATAAAGGAATTTTGATGATACACATCTACCATCTGCATTCTCACAGTCGAAGGCCTCTGGTGGGGGTACTATAAACGGCCAGGAAACAGACCCTTCTGCTTCTTCTACTTCTTCCTCGGCCTCCTCATCATCCTCATCATGCTCCTGGTCCTGTTGAATTTGCTGATCCAGTAGCTACAGAACCTACTGCAGGTGTAATACAGCGAGACATGCTGCAGAATCCTCTGGTGTCTGACATCTTGTGCTTCTGGATGGCATGGGGAACGGGTCATCTTCTGACTGAGCTCCTCAACACACCTTGAGATGGAGATGTGTGTGAACAGCCATCCCGCCCGTCTCTTTAGCTGTTTACAAAAACCCCTCCCTGTTTAAAAAGAGAAGCAAATTTCTCAGCAGCTATACTGCTGGCGCTTAACATGCAGGTTCATATCATCAAATAAAGGAATTTTGATGATACACATCTACCATCTTCTACTTAATGTGTGTTGAACGTAGATGTAAAAATGTATGTTGATATATCATACCTATGTATTTATGTACATAGGATATAGAGTTATTAACCCTTCAAGAGGGCCAGCATTACTGATGTATGTAAAGTGCTATTAAATTAATGGTACTATATAAAAGAATGAATGAAAAGAATATAATAACGACTACGTATGTTATATACCTCTTTCCTATATAAGTAGTTGAAATCTACATATCTAATGCTAAACTAATTTTTTTTTATTTTTGTCTTGCTATATGTCTATGGCTAAACTAATTTTTTTGGTTATTTTTTTTTTAAACTGACTATGTATATAAGTGAAATAAGTTAATAAATAGTAATAAGGTAGATTAGGCACCCATCAGATCTAAGGCTACCGTGACATGGTTGATGGGCAAACACACACTGGCGAATCTGTAGACTTTGAACATTGATTTCTGAAATGAAGCTACTTTATGGGTACACAAGTATTGGACAGTATGTGTACCAAGCGCCTTAGCATATAACAATTCAAGTTACAAAAATTACATAGACCATACAAACATAGGTAGTTGATGGATAGATATCATGTGTTAATTGCATTATTGTTAACTCTTACTAAATAAACTATATATGGATTCTAGACTACCCGATTCTAAAGAATCTAGTCGACATCTATTAATGGACATATTTTTTCATTTGTATTACAGCTCCCTATTAGGCATCAGGTCTTGTGAACAAAACTAACATCACTTTTAGTAGATATGATACCTAAAAAAGATGGGTCGATCAGTGCATAGGGATGGGAAGATGACACTTGGGTAGATGATTGTTTCATCCGTTTTATGTGCGTAGGTCTAAGGATAGGTCACCTCTCTTTGTACTAGATGGCACCAAATACATTATTTTACATATGATTTATCCATATAATAATATATTAATGCTTTTCACTTATATAGTACCAATAATTCCACAGCGCTTTACATACATTATCATCACTGTCCCCACTGGCGCTGACAATTAAAATTCCCTCTCAGTATGTTTTTGGAGTGTGGGAGGAAACCTACTCAAACACAGGGAGAACATCACTCCAGTGTTTGCTGGGTAATTTGGAAATCATAACTAGAGATGAGCGAACTTGTTCGTCAGTTTCAAATTTGGTACGAACATTGCAGATTCTGTTCATGATCGGAATCCCAAGAAACTTACTAAATAATTGCCGAACGCGACTTTGTTTGGGAAAAAGTGAAAAACTTAAAAAGCCCCTAAAACTTTCCCTGATTGAAGCAAAACGCTTGATGGAAGTAGCATTGGCTGGGAACAACTTGCAAGGAGTATTCCCACCATCGGGTCTATCGGCTTGTATCAAGCTGTAGAATTTTTTTGAGCTGTAAATTAATTTTTTTAAGTTTCCTGGAGTTTGCAGGTGTTTTGACACCTGAAGGGTGTGAATTTTGAAAACTGTGCCATAGCCATAGCTGCAGCTGTGAATCCCAAGGAGCTTACAATCTCCTTAAAACATCTGTTTAAGAGAGCTTAATATTTTTTTGGGGGATTTTTAATATTTCTTTTAATTTTATTATTTTTCATATTGTTATTATTTTTTTTAATTATTACTTTTTTGGGGGAGAGAGCAAACCTTTATTATTGCAGAGGGTCAGCAGCATGCGAAGTCATCTCTTCTACAGATATGTGTTAGCAATTCATGTAAAACTAATATATTGCCATTATATGCTTCACATATATGGTCTTAAAGGTGGTGGTTCATGGTCATGAAACATCAAACTATGTATATTGCTTCTTGAAAATGTGCAATCACTTTACTACACTTCATTCCATATGTTTAAAATACAGACTTTTGTCATGTGGACAAGTGTGTTATATGCATAATTAATATCAAACTTGACCTTGCATTGCCATCCGCTAGCCTTATTCAGCATTCCAGATTAATTGCTAACCTGAATAAATCTATTTGTTTTCATCATTATATCTCCTACAAATATGTCAGGCTTCAATAATCACTCCACCTAAATGCAAGCTCAGGTGTTACCTTATGGCATGGGGATTAGATTTGTAAGTGACATGACTTTTGCAGCCCGCCCCAGGAAGGGGTTAATGAGTAGCTAGGCAACAAGATTGTAAAAACAGTAATATCCTTTAAGTGATTGCTTGTGTCTGACACTGGAAGAGGCAGGTCCCTAGGCAAAGCAAAGAGGCATCTCCGGAGCACCATTGGCACCATCTTAGCAGTACAGTACAACACAGATGCACTCTGCTAAAATTACTGTTTGGTAATGTGTGCCTGTCATGGTTCCCCATAAGATATGCCTGCTCCTAGGGGCAGACGGTGATTCAGCCCCAGACTTGGAGCAGCCTGCAGAGGAGATGGACACATGCGACAAGGTCCAGATCCAGTGCTGAGGAGCTCAGTCAGAAGATGACCCGTTCCCCATGCCATCCAGAAGCACAAGATGTCAGACACCAGAGGATTCTGCAGCATGTCTCGCTGTATTACACCTGCAGTAGGTTCTGTAGCTACTGGATCAGCAAATTCAACAGGACCAGGAGCATGATGAGGATGATGAGGAGGCCGAGGAAGAAGTAGAAGAAGCAGAAGGGTCTGTTTCCTGGCCGTTTATAGTACCCCCACCAGAGGCCTTCGACTGTGAGAATGCCATGTGGGGACCCCTACTTCCTCCCAGCAACTACCTGATACATCATCAACCACCGTCTTGTCTCCTTTCTTGAGATTTGGCTCGCTTATGACATCACCCAAAAATAATTGCATAGGCCTAAGGTAAATTACATCGATGACCAATATACCTGAGAAAAGGTTGGTGGCATTCTTCCAGAATAGGGGGTTTGGCTTCCAAGCTAAACAAGGTACTGGGCATAGATGCTACATTAAATGGTCCACCCTGCTCTGTGACCATCTTCCCAAAAGGCTCTGCAAAATCTATGGTGGGGAAAAAGTTGCTATCATCTCCCCTAGAGGGGGTGCTCATCCCCTAATTCCTCTATCATTTTCTACAGTGGTGGTCATGATGGATTGTTCTGGGGGTAGGTGATGGCAGAGAATTCCCCTGGAGGAGTAGCCCCAATAACACCCCCCAAGACCATCTGGCAGCGAAGTACCATGAGCAATAATGACATTCATCCCAGGCAGCACTGAGAAGGGTGGAAGAGAGTTTCTTATGCAAACCGCCTTGTTGTCATGTGGACAGAAGCACCAGGATTGTACTGTGTACAATTCTGGTCTCCGGTGTATAAGAAAGACATAGCTGAACTAGAGCGGATGCAGAGAAGAGCGACCAAGGTTATTACAGGACTGAGGAGTATGCAATACCAAGACAGGTTATTAAACTTGGGGTTATTTAGTTTGGAAAAATGAAGGCTTAGGATTTGATCTTATAATAATGTATAAATATATGAGCGGACAGTACAGAGACCTTTTTAACCCCTTAGTGACGGAGCAAATTTCCACCTTAATGACCAGACCGTTTTTTGCAATTCTGACCAGTGTCCCTTTATGAGGTTATATCTCCGGAACGCTTCAACGGATCCTAGCGATTCTGAGATTGTTTTTTCGTGACATATTGGGCTTCATGTTAGTATTAAATTTTGGTCGATAATTTTTGTGTTTATTTGTGAAAATATAAAATAATTGGCAAAAATTTTGAAAATTTGACAATTTTCAAATTTGTAATTTTTATTCTGTTGAACCAGAGCTTTATGTGACACAAAAGAGATAATAAATAACATTTACCACATGTCTACTTTACATCAGCAACAATTTTGGAAAAAAAAAATTTTTTGGTTAGGACGTTATAAGGGTTCAAAGTTCATCAGTAATTTTTCATTTTTCCAGCAAAATTTACATAACCTTTTTTTTAGTGACCACATTACATTTGAAGTCTCTTTGAGGGGTGTACATGACAGAAAACACCCAAAAGTGACACCATTCCGAAAACTACACCCCTCAAGCTACTCAAAACTACATTCAAGAAGATTATTAACCCTTCAGGTGCTTCACAGGAACTAAAGCAACGTGGAAACAAAAAATGGCCATTTTAATTTTTCCAACAAAAATGTTATTTTAGCCTCAATTTTTTCATTTTCACATGGGCAACAGGATAGAATGCATCCTAAAATTTGTTGGCCAATTTCTCCTGAGTACACTGATACCTCATATGTGATCATAAACCACTGTTTGGGCGCACGGCAGGGCTCAGAAGGGAAGGAGCGCAATTTGACTTTTGGAGCTAATTTACCATTCAAAAAGTGAAATGGCACTCCTTTTCTGAGCCCTACCGTGCGCCCAAACAGTGGTTTATGACCACATATGAGGTATCAGTGTACTCAGGAGAAATTGGCCAACAAATTTTAGGATGCGTTTTATCCTGTTGCTTATGTGAAAATGAAAAAATTGAGGACAAAAGAAAATTTTTGCGAAAAAAAAGTACTTTTTCATTTTTACAGATCAATTTGTAAAGCCCCAGAGGGTTCAAAGTGCTTTCTATGCATCAAGATAAGTTCCTTGGGGGGTCTAGTTTCCAAAATGGGGTCACTTGTGGGGGAGCCCCAATGTTTAGGCACACAGGGGCTCTCCATACGCGACATGGTGTCCGCTAACAATTTGAATGGAAAATTAGCGCCAATTGTTAGCGGACACCATGTCACGTATGGAGAGCCCCTGTGTGCCTAAACATTGTAGCTCCCCCACAAGTGACCCCATTTTGGAAACGAGACCTCCCAAGGAACTTATCTAGATTGGTGGTGAGCACTTTGAACCCCCAGGTGCTTCACAAATGAATCCGTAAAAATGAAAAAAGAAAATTTTTGTGGAAAAGAAAGTACTTTTTCATTTTTACAGATCAATTTGTGAAGCACATGGGGGTTCAAAGTGCTCTCTATGCATCTAGATAAGTTCCTTGGGGGTCTGGTTTCCAAAATGGGGTCACTTGTGGGGGAGCTCCAATGTTTAGACACACAGGGGCTCTCCATACGCGACATGGTGTCCGCTAACAATTTGAATGGAAAATTAGCTCCAATTGTTAGCGGACACCATGTCACGTATGGAGAGCCCCTGTGTGCCTAAACATTGCAGCTCCCCCACAAGTGACCCCATTTTGGAAACTAGACCCCCCCAAGGAACTTATCTAGATTGGTGGTGAGCACTTTGAACCCCCAGGTGCTTCACAAATGAATCCGTAAAAATGAAAAAAGAAAATTTTTGTGGAAAAGAAAGTACTTTTTCATTTTTACGGATCAATTTGTGAAGCACCTGGGGGTTTAAAGTGCTCTTTATGCATCTAGATAAGTTCCTTGGGGGGTCTAGTTTCCAAAATGGGGTCACTTGTGGGGGAGCGCTAATGTTTAGACACACAGGGGCTCACCATACACGACATGGTATCCACTTACAATTCCAATTCATAGTGGACACCATGTCACGTACGGAGAGCCCATATGTGCCTAAACATTGGAGCTCCCCCACAAGTGACCTCATTTTGGAAACTAGACACCCCAAGGAACATATCTAGATGCATAGTGAGCACTTTGAACCCCCAGGTGCTTCACAAACTGATCCGTAAAAATGAAAAAGTACTTTTTTTCACAAAAATTTTCTTTTTTTCCTTTTTACAGACTAATTTGTGAAGCACCTGGGGGTTGAAAGTGCTCACTATGCATCTAGATAAGTTCCTTGGGGGTCTAGTTTCCAAAATGTGGTCACTTGTGGGGGAGCTCCAATGTTTAGTCACACAGGGGCTCTCCATATGCGACATGGTGTCCGCTAACAATTTGAATGGAAAATTAGCTCCAATAGTTAGCGGACACCATGTCGCAGCATATGGGGAGCCCCTATGTGCCTACACATTGGAGTTCCCGCACAAGTCACCCCATTTTGGAAACTAGACACCTCAAGGATTATATCTAGGGGTATAGTGAGCATTTGGAACCTACAGCTACTTCACAGAATTTGATAATGTCATATTGAACATTTTCTTTTTTTCACGCAAATTTCTCACTTTTAGAGCATGTGCACAAGACACGGAGACACCGTGTCCTGGTCGTCTCCTCCCTGCATTTTTTTTTTGTATTTCTTTATTAAATTTTAAAAAAAAACGACGTGGGGCTTCGCCATATTTTTGGTCCAGCCAGGTACAGCAGGCAGCTACGGGCTGCCACCAACCCCTTCTGCCTAGTTTTACCTGGCTGGAAACCAAAAATATAGGGAAGTCCCCTTTTTTTTTAATTATTTCATAGCTGAACTAGAACGGGTCCAGAGAAGAGCGACCAAGGTTATTAGAGGACTGAGGGGTCTGCAATACCAAGACAGGTTATTAAACTTGGGGTTATTTAGCTTGGAAAAACGAAGGCTTAGGGGTGATCTTATAATAATGTATAAATATATGAGGGGACAGTACAGAGAACTTTCTAATGATCTCTTTACTCTTAGGCCTGAGACGGGGACAAGGGGGCATCCTCTACGTCTGGAGGAAAGAAGGTTTAATCATAATCACAGACGATGATTCTTTACTGTAGGAGCAGTGAGACTAATGAACTCTCTGCCACATGATGTTGTAATGAGTGACTCACTACTAACATTTAAGAAGGGCCTGGATGCCTTTCTTGAAAACTATAATATTACCAGTTATACATACTAGATCCTTTGATAGGGTGTTGATCCAGGGAGTTAGTCTGATTGCCATATCTGGAGTCAGGAAGGAATTTTTTCCCCCAATGTGGAGCTTGGGTTGCCACATGGGGTTTTTTTTTTGCCTTCCTCTGGATCAACATGTTAGGCTATGGGTTGAACTAGATGGACTTAAAGTCTCCCTTCAACCTTAAAAACTATGTTACTATGTTATTATGTTACTAAGTTATCTGATGCAAGGTTTTTAGCAGGCAGCAGGAAATGTTTGCAATACTGCTGATTTGCCTTGGGCAAACCGCATTTTCGCAATGTGGACAGACGCATCAGTGAGATAAATGGCCTGGTGCAATATTTGTAGCATGCAGGAGAAAATGTTTGGACTACTGCTGCTTTGCGATGGGCAAATCGCCTTTTTGTAATATGGATAGAAGCACCAGCTGGTTAAATGGCCTGGTGCGAGGTTTGAAGCAGGCAGTAGGAAATGTTTGGACAACTGCAGCTTTGCGTTGGGCAAACCGCCTTTTTGCAATGTAGACAGAAGCATCAGTGGTTTACATGGCTTAGTGCAAGGTTTGTTGCAGGCAGTAGTAAATGTTTGGACTACTGCTGATTTGCGTTGGACAAACCACCTTTTTGTAATGTAGACATAAGCATCAGTGTTTTACATGGCTTAGTACGAGGTTTGTAGCAGGCAGTAGTAATTGTTTGGACTATTGCTGATTTGAGTTGGGCAAACCACATTTTCGTAATGTGGATAGAAGCAGCAGCGAGTTAAATGGTGTGGTACGAGGCTTAAAGAAGTCAGTAGGAAATGTTGGGACTACTGCTGCTTTGCGCTGGGAAAATTACCTTTTTGCAATATGGACAGAAGCACCAGCAGGTTAAATGGCCTCGTGTAAGGTTTGTAGCAGCCAGGAGGAAATGTTTGGACTACTGCTGCTTTACGTTGGGCAAACCACTTTTTTGTAATGTGGAAAGAAGCAACAGAGGACTAAATAGCATGGTGTGAGGTATGCAGCATGCAGTGGGAAATGGTTGGACTACTGTTGCTTTGCTTTGGGCAAACCGTCTTTTTGTAGTGTGGACAGAAGGACCAGCGATTTAAATGGCCTGGTGCAAGGTTTGTAGCAGGCAGTGGGAAATGTTTGGACTACTGTTGCTTTCCATTGGGCAAACCATCTTTTTGTAATGTGGACAGAAGCACCAGCATGATAAATGGCCTGGGGGGAGGTTTGTAGCAGGCATAAGGAAAGGTTTGGACTACTGCTGCTTTGAGTTAGGAAAATCGCCTTTTTTTTTTATGGACAGAAGCACCAGCGGGATAATTGGTCTGACGCAAAGTTTATAACAGATAGTAGTAAATGTTTGGACTAGTGCTGATTTGAGTTGGGCAAACCACATTATCGTTATGTGGACAGAAGCAGCAGCGAGTTAAATGGTGTGGTGAGAGATTTATAGAAGTCAGAAGGAAATGTTGAGACTACTGCTGTTTAGCGATGGGAAAACTGGCTTTTTGTAATGTCCACAGAAGCACCAGCAGGTTAAATGGCCTCGTGCAAGGTTTGTAGCAGGCAGTGGGAAATGTTTGGACTACTGTGGGCAAACCGTCTTTTTGTAGTGTGGACAAAAGGACCAGCGATTTAAATGGCCTGGTGCAAGGTTTGGGCTACTGCTGAACTGCGTTGGACAAACCACCTTTTTGTAAGGTAGACATAAGCTTCAGTGTTTTACATGGCTTAATGCGAAGTTTGTAGCAGCCAGTGGGAAATGTTTGGCCTACTGCTGATTTGCATTGGGTAAACCGCCTTTTTGTAATGTAGACAGAAGGACCAGCGAGTTAAATGGTCTGATATGAGGTTTATAGCAGGCAGTAGGAAATGTTAGGACTACTGTTTCTTTGCGTTAAGATAATCGCCTTTTTGTAATGTGGACAAAAGCACCAGCAGGTTAAATGGCCTCATGCAAGGTTTGTAGCAGGCAGTAGGAAATGTTTGGACTACTGCTGCTTTACGTTGGCCAAACCGCCTTTTGTAATGTGTGCATCAGTGATAAATGGCCTGGTTTGTAGTAGGCAGTGGGAAATGTTTGGACTACTCCTGCTTTGCATTGGGCAATCCTCCTTTTTGTAATGTGTACAGAAAGACCAGCAAGTTAAATGGCCTGGTGCAAGATTTGCCGCAGGCAGTAGGAAATGTTTGCACAACTGCTGCTTTGCGTTGGGTAAACCACCTTTTTTGGAATGTGAACAGAAGCACCAGCAGGTTTAATGGCCTGGTGCGAGGTTTGTAGCAGGCAGTAGGAAATGTTTGGACTATGCTGCTTAGCATTAGGCAAACTGCCTTTTGGTAATGTCAACAGAAGCATCAGTGGGTTAAATGGTCTGTTGGAAGATTTGTAGAAGGCAGTAGGAAATTTTTGACTACTCCTGCTTTGCGTCGGGTAAACTGCCTTGTTGTGATATGGAAAGAAGCCCAGCGGGTTAAATGGTCTGACGCAAGGTTTTTATCAGATAGTAGTAAATGTTTGGACTACTGCTCATTTGAGTTGGGCAAACCACATTTTCGTAATGAGACAGAAGCAGCAGCGAGTTAAATGGTGTGGTGTGAGGTTTATAAAAGTCAGTAGGAAATGGTGGGACTACTGCTGCTTTGCAATGGGAAAACCACCTTTTTGTACTGTGCCCAGAAGCACCAGCGGGTTAAATGGCCTGTTGTGCTCACTGCCTCAATATATGAGACACAAGGGAAATTTTGGGGCACCTAGATGGAATGTATGAACTTCCAACAACCAACAAAATACAAGCTTTTGCTTGGGGGAGAGGGAGAACTGGACACTGACCACCGCTCTGCCGCCTGAGGAAGACTGCTGTAAACTGTCGAAACATGTTGTGGCATACAGGGGACATCTTAATAAAGGTTTGGATGCTTTAATATAAGATTAGTAATCCTCTCCTTCTTAGCGCTCCATTAAACCGCCTTTTATTTTGTTTATATTTGTGGTATCCCTATTGGGAGGCTGGCAGGAGCTGCTGTGGGAAGGAAAATTATCGTTTAACCCCGGAGCCATTCACTGGAGCGAAAGGACCTCTGGTTGCTGGGCGACTGGGACCATTTACAGGGAACCTGTGGTGACGTGTTTCCAAGTCCTGGATCACGTGAGGTCGGCTTCCTGAAAAGAATCGCTGGAGAAACGGCGACAGTGCCTGGCGGGATCCGGAGGTCTAAAGCCCTGAGCGTTAACTGGTGTTTTGCGGTGGCGCACAACACACCAAGGTGAGCAATACTACTACCCACCACAGACCAATTTAGTGTCTCAGGTGCTTCTCATTTGCACCCCTTGTTTTTGTTTCTTATATGGTATGGGGCTTGTGGCAGGCAGTAGGAAATATTTGGACTACTGCTGCTTTACGTTGAGCAAAGCGCCTTTATGTAATGTCGACAGAAGCATCAGTGGGTTAAATGGTCTTGTGGAAGGTTTGTAGAAGGCAGTAAGAAATGTTTGACTACTCCTGCTTTGCGTTAGGTAAACCACCTTGTTGTGATATGGACAGAACCTCCAGCGGCGGGTTAAATAGTCTGACGCAAGGTTTGTATCAGATAGTAGTAAATGTTTGGATTACTGCAGATTTGAGTTGGGCAAACCCCATTTTCGTAATGTGGACAGAAGCAGCAGCGAGTTAAATGGTGTGGTGCGAGGTTTAAAGAAGTCAGTAGGTGATGTTGGGACTACTGCTGCTTTGCGTTGTGATAACTGCCTTTTTGTAATGTGCACAGAAGCACCAGCGGATTAAATAGCCTGGTGCGAGGCATGCAGTGGGAAATGTTTGGACTACTGTTGCTTTGCTTTGGGCAACCCGTCTTTTTGTAGTGTGGACAAAAGGACTAGCGATTTAACACCTTCATGACCCGGGAATTTTTCGTTTTTCATTTTCGTTTTTTACTCCCCTGCTTCCAAGAGCCATAACTTTTTTATTTTTCTGTCAATATAGACATATGATGGCTTGTTTTTTGTGGGACGAGTTGTACTTTTATATGCAATAATTTATTTTACCATATAGTGTACAGGGAAATTACAAAAAAATTCTAAATGCAGTGAAATTGCAAAAAAAGTGCAATGACACGTTTGTTTTTAGGGTATTTTAGTCGCCATGTTCACTATATGGTAAAACCGATGTAACAGGGTGATGCCTCGCTTCGGTACGAGTTCGTAGACACCCAACATGTATACCTTTATTAGTAGCTAGGTGATGAAAAAAATTCAGAAGTTTGAAAAAAAACAAAACTGACTTTTTGCGCCATGTACTGCGACCCGTAGCGTTCTAATTTTTCAGGATCTGGGGCTGGGTGATAGCTTATTTTTTGCGTCTTGAGCTAACGTTTCTAATGATACTATTTTCGGGGGGATCAGCCATTTTGATCGCCCGTTATTGCATTTTATAGCAATAACGCAGCGACCAAAAAAACACAATTTTGGCGTTTGGACCATTTTTTCCTTTATGGAGTTTACGGCTCTCATTAACGGATTAATAGGATGATAGATCGGGCGATTCTGAACGCGGCGATACCAAACGTGTGTATTTTTTTTTTTTTTTTATACTCTTATTGTGATTGGGGGTAAAGGGGGGTGATTTGAGCGTTTATATTTTTTTTCTTTTTTACAGGTTTTTAAAAACTTTATTTTTTCATTCATTCTTATTTTTACACTGCCTCTTTAAGAGGCACCTTGCTGCACAGTCCGATCGCTTCTGGGAGATACAGATGAGATGCAGCTCATCTGTATCTCCCAGAATCGCCGACCTGCTGTGGTTGGCAGGCATGTAAATAAGCTGCTGAACTTTGCTAAACTTTAAAACACGGTTGTCTGCACTGTTTGGTATCAATTACGCTGCAAGCGAGTCCTCCAGGCATGCGCTTCCTCACAGTGGACAGAAGCACCAATGGGATAAATGGCCTGGTTTAAGGTTTGTAGCAGGCAGTAGGAAATGTTTGGACTACTGCTGCTTTGCGTTGGACAAACTGCCATTTTGTAATGTGAACAGAAGCACCAGCAAGTTAATTGACCTGGTGTGAGGTTTGTTTACGTTGAGCAAACCGCCTTTCTGTAATGTGCAAAATATAGACAAGGGGAGCACACATAAGGTGGTAAATATGGGACACCAGAAGGATTTACAAGGCGGATCCACTAACCTTGTGGGGTTGTGAGGGTCACAACCACCGTATAAGCCTGGCTTGCTGCAGATCACCGTGGGATCACGTGAAGAGGCAAAAAGGAAGACAGGATTTTGTCCGCGCTGACCACAAAGGAACGACAGGGTTAAAGGGAACCTGTCACCCAAAATAACCTTCCTAACCTGTTAATACCTGCCCCTGCAGCCTTACAATACTTTCTAAGCCATCCCTATCTGACCTATTTTAGTAATCTATGAGTAGAATAAAGTACTTAGCAAACTTACAAAATCCATGACAGCGGGGCGTTCCTCGCTGCGTTTGTGACAGGTAGGCGGGTCCTCTGTGCCACGCTACCCCCGCCTTGCCACTCTATTACACCCTAATGGGCGTCATTACACAATGCAGAGCTCGGGCACGATTTAAATCTCGCACCGCAACGTCACCGCTGCGACACGGTCATGTGACGCCGGAATCGTGTCACTTCTGGTCGCCGCAAGTCTCACAGGCCAGCTAAGCACATGAGCAGATTGCATGCTTAAGTCGGCCTGTGTGAGACCAGCGGAGACCGAAAGTGATGCGATCCCATCGTCACGGTGACGCTGTGACGCTGCGGGCGCGAGATTTAAATCGTGCCCGAGCTCTGCAGTAATGACGCCCATTAGGGCATAATACAGCGGCAAGATGGGGGTAGAGCAGCACAAGGGACCCGCCTACCCGTCACAAACACAGCGAGGAACACCCCGCTGTCATGGATTTTGTAAGTTTGCTAACTACTTTATTCTACTCATAGATTACTAAAATAGGTCAGATAGGGATGGCTTAGAAAGTATTGTAAGGCTGCAGGAACAGGTATTAACAGGTTAGGAAGGTTATTTTGGGTGACAGGTTCCCTTTAAAGATGATTTCTTTATTCAATACGTGCACTTGCCAACGCGTTTCATAGCCCACTGGCTACTTCATGAGGGGCTCCATTTACAGTAACAAGTTATCCGGCACTGCTGCTTTCCAGGAGCTGTGAACGGCACGAGAGAAGTGTAGGGCACCTCTTTTCTGTAATATGGACAGATGCACCAGCAGGTTAAATGTCCTGGTGCGATGTTTGTAGCAGGCAGTGGGAAATGTTTGGACTACTGCTGCTTTACGTTTGGCAAACCGCCTTTTTGTAATGTGGACAGAAGCACCAGTGGGTTAAATGGCCTGGTGCGGGGGGGCGTGGCCAGCTGATGAAGGAGTAGGACGCACGCCTGAGCCGCTCCGCTCCTGACTCCCCATAAACCGCCATTAATACCTCTCCACTGCCGGTCCCACGCATATGGGCAAGGCACGGAAGACGCAGGGAGCCTCCGGCACCGATCTCCCCAGCAACAGCGGTAATCTAGACCGCTTTCTCTGTTCCTCAGGCTCCGCCAGCCACACTCACAGCGGATCTAAGATGGCGGCGTCCTCACAGCACAGAGGCAACGGAGCGCGGGAATCCAGTGATAGAGGCAGCCGCTTCACTCCCCTGCAACCAGACTCCGATGAAGACTCAGCCCAGATGGAAGACGCTGTAAATCTTCCCCCCACCGAGCTAAGTAAACTCTTGAAACTTCTTCCCACAAAAAGGGACCTAGACAGGCTGGCTAGCAGGCTGGAGGGCTCATACAGGAGAGAACTGCAGTCCCTCAAAACAGAATTTACTGCACGTGTAGAAGATGTGGAGGCTGTGCAGGAGGGTGCATTGTCTGAGCTGCAGGCACACAGAGAGTTATTGGAGATGCATACAACTATGATTGAGGACATTCTTTATGGGCAAGAAGACATGGAGAATAGAAATAGGAGGAACAATATTCGCATAAGGGGGCTCCCTGAGTCTATCTCCCCAATAGACTTAAAATCCAAGGTACAACAGTTATTCAACACTATTCTGGGGGAACCCACTGATTCAGAGATCGTCATGGACAGAGTTCATAGAGCCCTGGCCCCTCGGCCATCTGCTGAAGCTAGACCTCGCGATGTAATCTGTCGCCTGCGCTATTTTACCACCAAAGAAGCTATTATGCAGGAGGCTAGACAACAAGGTCCCATCAGGTTCCTGGACACTGAGATCAATTTGTTTCCAGATCTGGCGAGACGCACGCTGCAGCAAAGAAGGGGTCTGAGGCCTCTCCTGACTCTCCTTAAGGACAGTGGCATTGTCTACAGATGGGGCTTTCCCTTCCAACTTCTAGCCCAAAAGGATGGAAAATCAGCTTCATTCCGTAGAATTGGTGACCTCCCTGCTTTTCTGAAGACTTTTGATCTTCCCTCAATTGAACTACCAGATTGGCCTCCGTCCCATCATCTACCTGCACCCCCGCTTCGATGGCAGGAAAGGCGAAGACCCCGGAATCAGGCGGATCCGAATACTTGAAAGTCTTCGATGATGTTTCCACATGGCCTTGGCCTGACTTGGCCTGAGTCTTTAATCTGACTACTCATTTCGGTCCTTTAGACTACAACGGCTCCCCTTCCCCCAGAGCCTCCTCATCCCTGTAGATTAACCTTTCCTTACCCCTCTTCCCTATCACAACCCATCCTTCCCCTCCCCCCTCTTTCCCTTTCCTTTCATCTCTCCCTTACCCTCATCCCAATCCCCATTATTGATGAGCCGATATATATATTAATGACCGGCGGTGTTGAGTGTTGAATGTTAATTATCAGTTTTTCAGTTAAAGCGGTTTTTTTTTGGGATGTAGCGGGAGGCAGGAGTGGCCACCTCTTTGGCTCCCGAAATCCCCCATGTGTGCAAGACAGATGTTGTTCTGTCTTAACTCGCACAAGACGAGTCTCGTGTTTTCTATGACACAGTTGTTATGTAATGTGTATATAACTTTTACCCTCACCCTAATTCCTTTCTCTTCTTTCCTACTTGCTTTCCTATCTAATTTCTTCTCTAGGGACAAAGTGCACCTTGCTTCTGCACCAGGCGTTGTGGTAGCTGATGAATATGGCTGATCTAAAATTTTGCTCATTCAATGTGAGAGGGCTTAATATCCCGCAAAAAAGGCGTCGGGTCCTGTACTCAGCTCACAAAAGACGAGTGCACGTCCTGATGTTACAGGAAACCCACTTTCGCTCTGGGTCGGTGCCCAAATGCGAATCACCTCTATATCCTCTGTGGTTCCATAGCACCAATCCAGAGTCGAAATCAAAGGGAGTGTCCATTGGATTCCACAAGTCATTTGTCCCCTCTATATTGAAACAAAAAATAGACCCATCAGGTCGCTATATATTTCTCATGGTATCAGTTTCCAATCGCACATATGTAATTGCAAATGTCTACTTCCCAAATAGGAGGATACGACAGTTCGGAGTGGGATTCAAGTCGGAACTACGTGGCTTCGCTGACTCGGCCCAGATCATCTTAGGAGGGGATTTCAATTACCCAGCTGACCCTGCTCTGGATGTCTCCAGGGGTAAGTCTAGCCAATCTGTACCGTCTCTCCACCGCCTTGGGAAACAATGGGAGGGACTCTCATTGGTAGATGCCTGGCGCATACTAAATCCAGAAGTCAGAGATTATACATACTTTTCGTCAGTACATTCCAACTATTCTAGAATTGATAGATTCTACATATCCCACTCCCTGTTGGACTCCCACCTGCGTTCAGAAATAGACAACATTATAATGTCGGACCATGCTCCAGTATACCTATCCTTGAGTCTTTGTGAGGACACGCCTAGGGAATATTCCTGGCGCCTAAATGAGAATTTATTACGTGACCCTACATGTGTTGCAGATATCGAAAAAGCCATCTCTGAATTTTTTGAGGTCCACAAATCAGACCCTTCCCCGACATCGACAAAATGGGAGGCCCTCAAGTGTGTCCTCAGGGGGCTCTTCATCTCTCATGGATCACGTCTTAAAAAATCTAGAGCAAGCGAAATAACTCAATTGTTGAAACAGATCTCTACCCTTGAAGCCCAACATAAGATAGACTCTTCCCCAGAGACGCTAGCGTCCCTCTCTACCGCCAGACATAAACTCTTAAACATACTTGATGCTAAGGACAGGTTATTCCAAAATAGACTTAACTCCCGTTTTTATTATCTAGGCAACAAAAGGGGTAAACTATTAGCCAGAGCTCTAAACCGCAGAGAGAATAGGACTACGATACTACACATGAGAGACTCTGCAGGGAAGGTGGTTCACAAGACGAGAGACATCCTGGCAGGTTTTCGCCAGTTTTACTCTGAATTATATAATCTGAAGGGACCTTACAAAGACATGCCCCTACCTTCTCTAAGACAGAAAATGGCCGCATATCTCGGTGGATGTGGAATGCCTACTTTACCGAAGTCCGCTATAGATGCGTTGGCCAGTAAATTCTCGATCAATGAAATTGAAGACTGTATTAAATCTTTGAAGGTGGGGAAATGCCCAGGCCCTGATGGCTTTTCCGTCAGCTTTTATAAGAGGTTTCAGACGACGTTGGCCCCCAAATATCTTGAGGTCTGCAACGCTATAGCAGGAGGTGAAACATTTCCGTCACAGGCTCTGATGGCGCATGTGGTTGTCATCCCAAAGCCAGACAAGGATGCCTCTCTCTATGGGAACTACCGCCCTATATCCCTAATCAATATAGACATCAAGATTTACTCTAAAATGCTAGCAAATAGACTAAAAATTTATCTTCCAGACCTAATTAATGCTGACCAGGTGGGGTTTGTCCCTGGGCGTGAGGCGAGGGACAATACCATCAGATCCATTGCCATAATAGATGGAGCCAGGAGACGTGGACTGCCCATGTGTATCCTGTCGTTGGACGCAGAGAAGGCCTTCGACAGGGTACACTGGGGGTTCATGATGGAGTCTCTGCGTTACCTGGGGCTTGCGGACCCCACTCTCCACAGTATCAACGCTTTATATTCTAATCCCACAGCACGTATCAGAGTCAATGGCTCCCTGTCTGAGCCTTTCACAATTAAGAATGGTACCAGGCAGGGATGTCCTCTGTCCCCCTTTCTATACATAATCTGTATGGAGTCGTTGGCCTCATCGCTCAGGGGCAACCCCTCTATTGGGGGAGTGGGTGGGGGAGCAAGAGAGCATAAAGTAGCCCTATTTGCTGATGACCTCCTCCTGTATATCACAAATCCCCTGATCAGCATACCGAACATCATGTCTGAACTAAGTAATTATGGCCTCTTAAGCAATCTAAAAATTAACATGTCCAAATCACAGATACTCAACGTATCACTCCCACACCTGGTAGCTCAACTCCTGAAAGAGGATTTTTCATTCAAGTGGTCAGGAGACTCCCTATCCTACCTTGGCATCAAAATAACTCGTGACCCTACAGAACTTTATAGATTGAACTTCCTTCCAATGATGTCTAGACTGGAGGCAGATCTGATGAAGTGGAATAAAATATCTCTATCATGGTTAGGAAGGATCCATGCGGTAGGAATGAATCTCCTCCCACGTATCCTTTACTATTTCCAGACCATCCCCCTTAGGCTCCCTGCGGCCTACTTTTCAAGATTAAAATCAAAAATACTGAACTTTATATGGTCACATAAAAGGCCAAGGATCTCTTTCCGCATCCTATGCAGACCCATAAAAAGGGGGGGTCTGGGATTACCAGACTTCCAAACTTATCACTCAGCTTCCCTGGGGGGGTGTGTCCTGGATTTGTTTAGACAATCAGACAAGAAACGATGGGTGGAGGCAGAGTCCTTGTTCTCGGATAACCCCCCTCAAGCCCTGGTGTGGTGGGAGAGCGCGACTTTGCCTAGGGGTGCCCCGTTCGTCACCTCCCAACTGCAAATTTTTCTCCGCAGTCGCAATCCCCATCTACATCTAACGTCCTGGCCGGGCCCAATGACACCAATTTTTGGGAACCCTCAATTTCCAGTTGAAAAAGGTAGGTCTCTTTTTCTGAACATTCCTAAGGACACGCACCCGACAATTTTCAACTACTTGACACCCGTTAGTATTAAAACTCTACATGCCGTGTACCCAGATAAGGAACCGTCACCTGACGCCTGGTTGTTACATGCCAGATTAGTAAGCTATATAAAATCTCTCAAGCAGGACTTAGTATTTCGCCCCTTGACTGCATTTGAGCGGAGATGTAGGGAGGGTGTGCCCTTGGAGCACACGGTATCAGTTCTATATAACTTGTTTCGAGATACTGAAATAGAAGAATCTTCTAGGGATCCTCCTTTTGTGCGTAGGTGGGAGTCAGACCTGGAGAGACCTCTTGCCCCACATGAGTGGGAAACTGTTTTTACCTTTTCCAACAAAGCTTCTATATCGGCAGATGCCCAGGATAGAAATTACAGGGTGGTGGCGAGATGGTACAGATGCCCGGCAGACATAAACAGAATATATCCAGAATCATCACCTGAGTGTTGGAGAGGATGTGGGGGAGTGGGTTCCTATCTCCATATCTGGTGGAGCTGTCCACTCATTGGTGTGTTCTGGGCCGGGTTGGCGGACCTATATAAAAGAGTAACATCCGACAATATAACACTAACTCCAGAGCTGGCTCTCCTGAACTGCACAAACATGTCTATATCCAGATTTAAAAAAGGTCTATTGAGGCATTTTTTAACCGGAGCTAGACACCTAATTTCAACCCACTGGAAACAGATGATTTGTCCACGCGTATGGATTTAATGGAGGGGTTGAACAAAGTGTGCAGATTAGAGGAACTTATCAACTTCTCGATGTTTGATCCACAATATATTGACAGACACTGCAAAATCTGGTCCCCGTGGATATTGTATCGAGAGACTCCAGAGATGCGTATATGGCTCACAGGGGATGACAAGAACAATTGAATGAATATACCATATATTCAACAGTATAACCCACTCAAGAATATGTTAGGTTGAGCAGGTTCAGTCTATCTAGGCCTTTGTCTACCTAGTCCCTTCAGTCCTTTGCTAATCTTTCCTCTTTCTTACTCTAGTTTTACATTCCTTACGGATTATGAGTCTTTCTTATCCTCTTTCTCTTCACTTCTCTTCTTATGTTCTTCCTCTTTCAGTTTTTATATGCATTTAACCTGTTATTTTTCCCCAATAAACAATCAGCGGGTTAGATGGTCATTACCCACTCTACTTACTAAGCTCCATCTTAATGTATGTATACAAATATATTTGGGAGCTGTTTTAA